>APFE030408554.1:0-31124 GCA_000404065.3 Pinus taeda
TGTGGTGCACTTTATGTGCAAGAAAACCTCTTTCTTACTTTTATTGTTTTCAATTTTAATTTTTTTTGGGGTTTTGTCTTTGTTGGTCTCCTAATGCAAATGGAAATCCTATTCCTAATTTTTAAGAATACTTTTAGAGGGCAAGTATGGATGTAGATTTAAGACAAGGTTTATGTCTCTTATGATAATTTCCAGAACTTAGCACTTCAAAAGAGCTCAAAACATGCTAGTGATAAAATTAGTACTTGAACAAGAATGTAAATGTGCAGCTACTTAAATCAAACAAAAGATGAAATATTGATCGCGAAGTCACTGTCTTTACTGCCCATCTAATTACAGAAATAAAATCTAAACTACTGCACTCAAACAAACCAAAAATTGCAGACTAATGAAAGCAAGATCAATTTACTTCACTTATAATCTGATAGCTCACCAAGTAGCTTCTCGGGTTAAGCCATGGCACCGAAGATAATGTCAAATAACATGAAGAATTGATATCTAAATTACCTACTTGCATATTAATGAAAGAAAAATCAAATTACTTCACTTATAATCTGATAGCTCGCCAAGTAGCTTTTCAAGTTAAGCCATGGCACTGGAGATAACGTCAAATAACATGAAGAACTTGATATCTAAACTACCTACTTGCAGATTAATGAAAGTAAAATCAAATCATTTCACTTATAATTCGATAGCTCGCCAAGTAGCTTTTCGAGTTAAGCCATGGCACCGGAGATAACGTCAAATAACATGAAGAATTTGATATCTAAACTAGCTAACAGCAGCAAATAAATATCATTGAAATCAGAGCATAACTGAAATTGTAAAGCTTAAAAAGTTCAGCAGAGAGGAAAATTTCATGTCACTATTTGATGCAAGAATTATATGAAAAAGCTGGAGCATAACCTATCCTGAAACACACTGATCAGTGTTAGTAAAAAGTATGCAATGTTGAAAATCATGTATAGGAGTAAAAGATTAACACCATAAACGAGTTATGAAACATATACAGTTAAACAAATTATGAAACATACACAGTGAAAATAAGGGAAACGATGCATGAAAACTTTACAAAAACGAATAGCAAAACCTCAGCCAGTAGGGGCCCTCTGCACGGCCTTTGGTTAATATGTTGTCAACCCAAAATCATGCTTAAACATTCATAAGAAACAAAGTTTTTATATTGCAAAATAGAGGATATGTCTTCTCGTTACAACAGCAGGGCTAACACTACAACAACAGCATAAAACTAACATCAAGACTAACTACTTGCGTTTCCAAATGCGTTATTTATAGAGGAAATTAGATAACTATTTTTCTGTGAGGAATCTTCAGCAGAGGACACGTAAACAGGACAGAACTCGTAAGCTCAGCGTCTTGGTTGCCATGATCATTCAATCTACAAAAGGTGGATGTTGGATTTGCGTTGTGGAGACTACCTGCAGGATTCAAGAGGGATCCGTGAATCTAGGAATGGTCTCAGACCTTTCACGTGCTGAAAACAGAGACCTGTTTGCTGTAGGACTCCTTATTTGACCGTCCTTTGACTCAATCTTTTCTTCATGAATTCGACTGAACAGACAGGACCTTGTCCATGTCTAGATCATTTATGAGTTTCCCACATGCTTCATTTCACCTGCCGACACCTGTAACCTAGAGAACAATAAAAATAGTTGTGGAATTGCGAGTCAGCTGCGGAAAGTGGCTACATTTCACAACGGATGAACAAAATCTAAATCAAATAGCATACACAAGAATATAGTTAGAAAACTACTTAAATGCACTCCTAGAATCAATATGTAATGATCTTCGATAGCTTATGAGGCACTGATGTGGGAAAAAGGTTTAGGAAAGTATCTAGAAGAGAGGTAGTTTTAGGGCTCAACGGCAACTATAGGAGGAGTAAACGTATTCTTATCAATAAGGTTAAAAGGCAGGTTTTTGCAACAAGATCCCATTGAAATAGCACATCAGGATACACCTAGCAAGCATGAAGACCTTATAAGCTATGAATGTTTTCTTTCCTCTTCCACAAGTAGCTAAGGTGAATTACTATTCATGCTTTGGGCCTCTATATAGGCAGAGTTGAGGGGATGTACAAGGGTTGAAGAATATTCTTTAATCAGCTTTACAAAAGCATAATTCATCATCCTCTCACCTACCAATTTGAACGATCCGCTTCACCATTGCATGCTACCAGGATTATTGTGTCATGTCATGTGTTGCCACTATGATGTAATTTAATTCCCTGAGTAACAAATTGATTTGGATCAACTATGCCTTGACTCTGGCTCTTCAAATATTTTAGTTGAAGAGTTGTTAGTTGTATTCAAGTGTTTGGTTAGATTTAATGCACTTACAGTATATCAAAAATCATCATAGTTTTTCCATAATGGAAGATAGCGTACCCTCTAACCAAATGGCCAACTTCATATTTGATAACCACCATATTAAGTATCTGAGTATAAAAGTAAGGGTGTAGATATTTTACCATGCAGATTTTATATAATACCCATAGGGGAATTTTAACAATTGTGAAGTATGGCACTTAATAAGGTAGGACTTTATATTTGGCATTGAATATTCCAAACTAACATTGCCAACAAATTTAAAAGATAGGCAAATAAATTTAAACTCCTCCAGTTTATTATATCTTTGCAAAATATTTGGGGGCCCATTGAATTCAAGTTGGTTCTTGAGTGGTTGATTTTATGCCCTCAGTGCAAGTCCTACAAGCACATATGAAATTTGTTGTTTTTTGACGTTTTAGAGTCCATTAGTTATAGATCTCAAAATTCTGGACACTTCCTCCATTGACAAGGTACCTTGAGTGGCTAAAAGTGTATCAACTTATTTCCCTTTTGTGATAGAGCCCATTAGGTACAAGTGTTGAGCCTGGGAGCTCTGATACCACTTGTAACACACCCCCTTTTCTTAACTACAGATGGTTACTAGGTTACCTGACTCTCGATGCATGGTTTCAAGAATGGGGTAATTGTTTTTTGTTTGTTTTTGAAATCAATTATTAATGGAAAATCCCATTAAATATTTTGTGAAGACTGAAATACAAATAAAGTCTAGATAGTAGCACATTAAATCACCACTGTAACAAATACCTGCATAAAAAATCATAATCTCAAATCACTGGAAAGTGAAGGTTTGATGTTGACTATAATCAAAATCTATCCTACTAGATACAGAACCGCTTGTTATGGCTATAGGAATATCCCTAGTAAGAAAATGTTGGATTTTGAGATGACAAGTTCAAAGTTGTGAGGTCAATACCGAAATAATTTCATGTTTACTAGATAACTACAACATAGTTATGGGTTAAAATGTGTGTGGCCCAACTTTCAAGTAGAAGAATGTTCAGAATCATGAGTTCAAATATCATTAACATTGGCTCAACGCAAGCCCTAGAATATGAATAGATTGGAAATAGTGTGGAAATAGTAGATTCTCACAATTTCACTTTTAAAAATGATCACAGTAACGAAGTCAAAATATTATTAGCATTGGCTCATCAAATTCCTCACTCCATCCATGTATTCATTAGCAGTCATCAAGAAGAGTATGATGTTAGAAAAACTTAATAGCAAACATAGTTGTGAATTTTTGAATTTCCTGAAGATGCAAAATTGTTGTAAACGGTTGGTAGCACCTTCACATGATAAATTTTATCAGCTCCCATAAAGGAGAGATGAATTATTAGAATTATTCCAAGCATATCACTGATCCCTCTTCTCTATGCAACACATTTATGAAGCCTCTGTTGTTTCGAAGGTGCTCCTAGAGAAGGTAAAAATTGTTGGAAGCAAAGGTCATCTGTCTAGTTGACTAGCGTTAGAGAATATCTCTAACGGTGCTAGCAAGGAAGAGGAATGACAAGTTACAGATTTTCATAGACTTCAAAAATCTTAACAACGTGACATCCAAAGACTAGTGCCCTACACCTTATTTTTCTAAGAATTTAATTATTGTATGTGTTCTCATAATACAATTAGGTCTCTGTCAAACCACAACACCAATATTGTGAACAATGGTTTGTGCTAAAATTGAGAGTTGGAAGACCTTACTTCTACAATTAGAAACTGAGTGAATTTTAAAGTACTTTTGTGCACATTTTGTGATACAAGCTAACCATTAGTATTAGTAAAAGAAACCACGTGACAATTAATCCCAGTTCCTTGCATACTAAAGTTTAAAAGTAACACTTGGTGAACAGGCTAGAGGATCCATCTATACACATATCATTACATATTGAAATCTAAACACAGAACATACTAGGTATTTCATAAGCACACAATTTACTACATAATGTAAACATACACAACATGTTTTGAGCCTTCCATAACATCAACCAGCGACCATATTCCAAACATGTATGAGAAATCGAGTTACGCCCCCAAACTAATAGCACTAGCAAGTCATTGTATAGGTAACGTGAGTCGGATACATATCTCAAATGAAAATGGTGAATTTTTTAGGGATGATGGTTCTCCTCCCAAATGTAGATGACTGCAACCATGTTTCTTGTGCAATGGATGTCCCCAAGACATATTTCAGGGATAGAGAGGATTGTTCCAGGGACCAAAATTTGTTTCCCCTTGAACTCGAAATCCTAGAGGAACTACCTAACCAATCGAGCTGCTCCCTCTTGGGTGTACTCTTCTTTCCCTCACTCTCTGTTTTTCCATTTTTTTCTTCTATGTTTCCTACGGAAGAAAATTCACCCCCCCTCGGAGCACCCCTATCAAATAAGTACTTCCCTCCTAATCGAGTTTTGCCTCCTACTAATGTTTTCCTGCCTAACCAAAAAAATGTGAGACAATCAATGCTTCCCATCTGTCCATTTTGTTTCATATTTTTGTGTTAATTGGCCTTGTCATTATTGGTTGATTTTTGTGTTTTCCTGCTAATTTTTTCCATCCAATCACATAGTTTCACTTGACCTTTTGAGCCCTTGCTTTCCAGTTGTACCAAGAAGCATGTCCACCTCAACCCTGGAATCAGTTGTCCCTTTGATTCAACCCATGTGCATATTTAAAAACAAAAAAATGATAGGGGATATCACAAGGACCATGGCATAAACTTTTTGGTGCTTAAATTATCAAGGGTTATGTTGATGGTGTTGGACACCGCCAACATATAGGGGATCTCCCCAATACGAGGTCCCAATTAAACCTCACACCATTTGGTGTGGGAGTCCCATTTGGAACACGACCTGGCTACCATTTACTTAAAGATATGCCTTGTATTTAATTGTTTAGCATGAGAGAGAAGTGCACATGTTCTTTTGAATGAGAAAGAGAGTGTGACTTGTGAATGTTAGATTGCAGACATATTGAGGTTCTTTTGCTACAAAGTGAAATAAGGTGAGCCTTTAAGAGAGAATTAAAAGTAGTACCCTAATGGATACACACACACGTATGAGAAAGGCTTGTCTAACATCAAGCGAAATAGTTCACATAGATGCGACAATCATTACAAACATTACAACGCAATTCCAATAAGTTAAGCACCAAACTCGCTGAAATAGCTCAATTACTTAAGTACATGTGAAAGTGAAAATGAATCATAAACATTCAAATAATAGTATTAAAACATCCACAATCCATGTATGAAAATGTGTTAGCCAAAATAATCAAGTATTAAGCAAAATTTCAAAGATACATAAGTACAATGAACATCACTAGCTCCAATAGTGGAGCATTAGAGCCACTACTTGCTCCACTAACTCTATCTCTCTAATGCCTTGTGGGAGAATCCAAGGTTAAAATTCCTTTGCATGAGTAATGAGTATCCTTTTATAACTTGAGGCATGACCTTTCACCTCCTCATGACTCTTGACTTTCCAGATCATAGTGACCTTTGGACTTCTACAACCTTTGGACTTCCAAATGACCTTTGGAATTACATATGACTCTTGGTATTACATGTCCTTTGGACTTCCATGGATCTTTTTTCCATACATTACTCTTTGAATTCCACTTATTTATCTTTACAATGATTACATCATAATTTCCGCATCATCATGTGATGGGACATGACAAGTCACTATTATTGATGATTGGGACTAATAGTGATTGATGACTTGGACTTAATTGAATGGGTGACATAGCTTCCACTTGTGTCTTCATTATAGATGTAGCTTCTTATTGTTGATGCCTTCATCATCTGAAGGGTCTTCAATCTTATGGATTCTTCAAGGCGCTTCGATCATCAATACTTCAATGTGTTCTTTATTCTTTGTGCTTCCTTTGGATCCCTTCTTTTCCCGATCTTCTTCATGCATGATTTCCATGTTGTTCCTTGAATACCTATAACTGCAATCACTCATGGATAGAAACTATCAGCCTCAAAATGTCTTATTTTAACATGTTGCATTCGTATTTTTTATTCATGCATTAGTAGTGTGCTTGAAAACAGCAAGGATAGCTTTTGGGCATAAGGGTGCACTTCGAAAGGCTTAAGGGCTGAAGGGAAAAGGCTTCAGGGCTTCGAGATATGCTCATGCTCAAGGGAGGGCACATGGCGCACGTCTAAATGATGAACGAGAAGGCTTTGGCTTCCCAAGTGCGTTGTTCCCCCAATGGAGATAAGGAGGGCACATGGCGCAAATCTTAAGGATGAAAGAGAGGCGCATTGGTGCATTGTTCAAGGATGAACAGTGAAGATTTGGGGCTTCATAGTGTGCTCATGCACTCAAAGGACAAGGATGGAATAGGGTGCATTGTTGAAGGGTGAAGGGTTGAGCTTTGAGTCTTCGATGTGCACTCATGTGCTCAAGGAGGGTGCACTTCTTCGAGTCGAAGGAGTCGCTCAAAGGAAGGTGTGCTTTCTCAAAGGGTGTAGTTTGAAACAAGGAAGGAGAAAGATGGTTAAGGAGTGCGCTATGCACTCTTGAAGGGAACATGACACACTTCTGAATAATGAATGATTCCTGATCAAGGCTTGAGAGTGTGCTCATGTGCTTCTTTCCTCAGTGGGTTCATTTTACAACAGAAATTTGTCTAAGTCTGGAAGATGGGACAAGGGGTGAAGATGATGAGTTCAACCATGTGCGACACATACCACCTCATCAAGAAAACATAGAAAATCTTGAACAATGAAAATTAGACATCAAAATGCCACTTTAAAAACATTCCCCAAGTATGACAGATGAAGTATGTGCAACTGTGACCAAAAACTATCGTTTTACAACCACCAAGGTGTTTTAACCATGATATACACTAAAGATGTTGTACTCAATGTGATGAAACATGAGAACAATCACGAACACTTGAAACACATAGAATGACCTGAAACAATACTTGACGAACAAAGTGATACTAGATAGGAAGATGAAGTAAACTCCAAAATGTGAATGTAGCGAAATTTTTAGAGGGTGTTATAGCAATGACAACACTTAGCAACACAATGAGCAAGCTTTAGCTTCTTTGTTTAGGAATGGATTTTCATTTAAAGGATCAATCCTTCAGGAAGTATTGATTCCCCAATTGGATTATCTTGAATTCCCCCTTTCAACCCAGTTATACACATAGTAGCTCACTTTCTTCTTCTTGGTTGAACACCCAAAGATATAACATATCACAATTGTTTCAATCCATGAAAGCTCAATGTGTGTGGCCAAACTATGATATTCCGAGTATGAATTTTCATCTATGGTGTTGCTCTGCAGCCAGCAGGTCTGGAAACTACCTCAGTGGAGTCACTTCAAGAGCACAAACATTGTGTCACTGCCATCAACCCTTTACATTCCCCCGACAAAGTCGCTTGCTTCACCTCCCTACACAAGAAGCCTTTCTCTTCTTTCACCCTTTATTTATTTATTTAATAGGATTGTGCATTGGCACTTATTATTTTCAACGGGTGGAAGAGGAATCCTGACTTATTGAGAGTAGAGGAGGTTTCCCCTTTAGAGAAGTATTTTAAGACATCTAATATAGGTTTTCTCACTTTAGATTCCCCCCTTATCCTTTCTCTACTAGATTGGACAAGTGTTAACACACAAGCAGATTTATATCAAGTTGAGTAGTTTGGGTACTAGCATAGGCATGAATCTAATAGGTTCCCTAAAGGTTTTCCTTTTGTATGTATCATATTTTCCATTCATAATTAGCTCAACCTATGGCATCTTCCCAAATAATGAAGGAGAACAAATAGACAGCCAAGCATTGTGGTTGCCACATTTTCTCTTTCATTCCACAACAAAGTCCTTCTAAGCCATGCACTTTTACACAGTGTCTAATTTATGTACAATAACCAAGAGAGAAACAGGACATGACATGACACACATATGGCTGACACTTACAAAAAAGAAAAGGGAAAAAAAATAAAAGGCAAACTATACAAAAAGTGTATCCTATAGCTACTATTGAAAATAATGTTTCAAATCTCAGCCATTTACGAGAAGGGGGTCAATCCTCCCATCTAAATATTTTAGCGTGAAGGTGTTATGACTGAGCTTCTATTAAATGGTGAATGGGCCAATTCACAGAGGTTATAACTTTGTTTGTTTTCCTTTCTCTTTGTGGGGTTTATCCCACTTCATACTAGGCCACCCACATCGAAACTCTTTGCCCCAGTGGATTTCTTGTCGAACCAATGCTTAACACGGTTTTGATGAATGAAAAATCTCTCTTTGGCTTTGAGCCTTTATTCTTCAAGTTTGAATGAAGTGTTTATCCTGCTTTAACCAGAAGGTAAGGTTTATCTTGGGACTCTTGGGAGAGTTGCAAGGTTGGTAGACACAGGTTTATGGGCAAGATAATTTTTTTACCATAAACCTAGAAGTATGGCGAGGTCTTGAGGGAAGGCTTAGGAGTTACACAGTCAACCCATACTACATTGGTCAAAGCGTTGTACCAGTTCCTTTTCTCAGAGAATATCGTTTTTTTAATTATGCGGATGAGATTTTTATTTGTTGATTCAGCCAAACCATTTCCCATTGCGTAATAATTAGATGCATGTTTAAATACAATCCCATTTTCTAATGTGAATTCATAAAGTTTCAGTGATGAAAATAAGTCACATTATCAAAGACAAGTGATGTTGCAATGCCAAACCTGGTTATAATATTCTATCGTAAGAAGTGGATGACTTCTTGGTCATTTACTCGCCTTAAGGTAACTACTTCTGACCACTCAATAAAATAATTTGTTGTTGTCAAAATGTATCGGTGTTGCTTTGACGAGTGTGGGAAGATTTCATTGATAAGACCTAGGCCCTACTGTTGGAATGTTTCCTCAACTGTTACTGGTAGCAATGGGGCAGCTAACCTTTAATCTTGACCGACACATCTCTGACAAGTTGGGCACTTGCAGATGTAAGTGTGAGAATCTTTGAATAAAGTGGGCCAATAGTAACCAACCCTCATTACTTTGTGTGCAACTGTATCACCCGCATAGTGACCACCTGCCGGTCCATCGTGCAAATATTTAAGTACCCTCTTTGTATCTTGTCACTTAATGCATCTTAGCAGGACACCGTTGTGATGCTTTCTAAAAATCACTTCATGAACAAGTTGATAGATAGGATAGATATTTTAAGTGAATTTCCCTCTTTTGTTTATTTGATAAATACATGTAGGGTGTTGTGCTCTAGGAATTCCCATTTATCAAAAGATCATGTTGTTGTAGACATGGACTAGGGAACATGTTCAACATTGTACATGTCTATTTCTTGCTCCCATCCTGAAAGACCTTGCTTGAGAGCATCTCTTGCTTCAGTTGCTAGCTGGAAAAGGTCATGACCCTTAATGGTATGAACTGGTTTAAACTCCATATCATATTCTTGTAATAAGTTCATCCAATTTTCCTTCTTCTCACCCAGCTCCTGATGTACAAAGAGTGTTCTTATCACTGGATGAGGCACAAAAATGATTGTATGAGTTTTTAGAAGATAGGACTTGAAGTATTTAACTACCTTGTATACAACATATGCTTGTTTGTCAATGGAGGGATAGTTTAGTTCTAACCCCCTGTAAGCTAGCACTCATGAAAGAATAGGTCATTCATTTCCTTCAGCATCCTTTAGAGTCAATATGGTCGCAATAGACGAATTTGAAGAGAAGTTATAAAGTAGGAAATTGTAGGGTAATTTAATTGTTCTTAAATTACTTCATTAATTGTCAACCAAGGTTCATGCACTTATGAGATGTATGTGCACCATATATTCTAGGAATTCTATCTATGGATTGAATTATTCTAAATATGAAATTATCCTAAGTAAGGAAAAATGTTTAAATGAGATTTAGAGAGTAGTCATGCACAAGTTCTTTGTATTCAAAGTTATGTCAAAAACCCAAATACTTAACTAAATTGAAATCTATCGCTTGCAGAATTTAAAATCTATTTTAATTGCAAAATTCAAAACCTATTTCTACTTGCATAAAAGGAAATGCTAACACTAGATTGCAGGAAAAACATTTTAATACTACTTTCATAATTGAAAACAGTACAACACTACTTTGCATAGAGGAACCTCTACACTAATTGCACAAAAGGAAATTGCATAAAGAAAATGTTGGGTTGTGTTATATTCTTTCCACGACTAGCCTACCTAGTTAACTGGGGGGTTAGAGGGGGTGTAGAGCCTTCCCTTTGTTGCATCAATTGCGCAGCAGGGGGGTCACAGGGGGTTTTAGTGGGGTGGGTAGCTCCCTTCTACAGGGTCTGGGGCAGCGCCCTGAGGAAATTTTTTTTGGACCCTATATTAGGTAGGGGCGAACCTGCCTATGGTTTTGTACATGGTTTTCGCACATGGTTTTGGGCGCGATGATTTTTGGTCCATGGTATTGGATGCTTCGGCATGTATATATATGTATTATAACATTGAAAGGAACATAATGAAAAAGAAAGTTGGTGGTCCCGATTTTGGGATCTAGGGGGAAATCTTTGTGTATATGTGTTTTATGTGTTATTCTCTTGCATTGTTTATTTTTTGTTCTTAGAATTCGTATGTAAGTAATTTATGTACGAGGCTAAAACCTACAGAAAACTTAATTCCTAATTGCAAAAAGAAAATAAATTAACTACAATTGCATAAATGAATGCTAATGAAACTACTTGCAGAAGCAAAAATTCAAATGAGAACTTGTAACTATAAATTATTATTGATTTGTGCAATTAACTATAAAAGACATTTCCTTCACCATCTATGAAATTAATTGAGTAATGAAACAAAATTGTTTGAAAGAAAATGCATATGAAAATAAAATATTTTTGGTATTTCTCTTTTATGAGTGCTCTGAAATCAAAACAACAAAGGATTAAATCAAAATTATTCAAGGAGAAAAACTTCATAAAATTATCATGCTATGAGTGAATTAAAACATAACTGATTAATGAAACTACTACAATATGAGTAAATGAAGAAAGGAACAAAACTAACTATCCTTACAACTCGCCAGGGGTCCCTCCCTTAAGTGCATGTTTATCACTGATCAACTAATTACTCAACCATGCATCGAAAACAGCGGATTCTATTAATTTGAAATGGAGTTCCACAATACTAAAAATAAACCACATCGTACTTAATTTACGAACTACCTTTTGGGTTTTGCCTTATGGATTTTATGCAACTTTCATTAAAATTAATCCAATAGTTTTATGTCGAAAATAAATGGAATTTTTCTACCATCTAGGAAATAGATTTAAATCAGTACTTTATATCCTAATGATTTTCTACTAAAAGAGAAAATAATGAGGGATTCTTCTCGAAACATATCCTCATGATTGAACGGGTCTTTTGCACGCTCTCTTGATGTCATCGTGATTTGTTGCTTATCTTTTTGTGATTGTTGCATCGTTATGCTCATAGTTTGACTTTGAGTTTGACTCTTAGATCTCCTGATCTCTATAAGCTACCTAGTCATGCCGATAGGGTCATCCATGTGGTGAACATTTGTCGTCTTCAAATACCCTTCATCCCTTTTGTAACACCCTCTTCCAACATCTACCCAAGTAACCTGCCAGCTGGGGTAAACATGTGATGATAAGTTACTATGATATGATTCGACCTCCTAAGCCACGTCAAGAAAGTGGAACCAAAGGAAACACACCATACAGACCTTCCACGTCAGCAACAAGATTCCCAGGAACCATCCCAACTTCTCAGGTAACCAACCCCTAGGTCCCACTGATATTTTAGACCATTTAACTCCCGGACGCTCCCTTGATATGGGCATGCATGTGTCCAGGGACTTTTCTGCCCAGTGTTGTACCTGCGTCCCTAGGATTTGAGCCACTTTTTCAAGCCCAGAGACCAAGTCACTGCTGAGAACTCAATGACACCTTCATGAATGAAAGATAACAATAGAACAATGATACAAATGCAATCACTTGAACAAGGGCTTGATTGGGCCCCTACTAGCCATGACAGGAATTTCGTCAAACATGTCCCAAATATGTAATCTGCAGGTTTAAACAACATATCTGAGCATAGGGGTCTCATATTTATTTGAGAATCGCTAAGAAGCATTGTTCATTAGTTGCATTATCATCTATTAGGTCATAGATACATCCTTCATTCATTTACAAATCAAAACATGAAGAGAGAAATATGTCATCATTGTCATAATACATGCTTATAACCAACATAATAACATTAGAAATATCAAGGATACATCAGCCATAGAATCCACATATAAACCAGTATATTTACACATAATATACCAAGAAGAGAACTTCTTATTAATGAATGAAAAATCCAACCCGGCATGGGACTACCACATTCCACCCAACCATATATTGACTGAGCCAAATCTCTCTTCAGCCAATCACCCCCGTTCCATATTCCATGTATGAATGTGGGACTCAAACCAAAAGAGCCAACAAAGGCATCCTGAGGTTACACCACCTCACCCTCATCCATATAAATTAGGCTTCACCTTAATCCATCCCAGATCACTAGGAAAAACAATAACATGTAAAAACAGGCTTGACCATGATCTCCACTAGATCACTAGGCCAAATCAAGCATGGATGTGACCAGATTTCTCCACATACACCGTGAGGAATTTTCCTTTCTCCTAGTCTCTCATGATTTACTGCAATCCACACCATATCACTAGGCCCTAAACCGAGACCCACTCTCCAATATTTACTGCATATACCATCTCAGGATTACTAGGCCTGATGGAGAGCACCCACATCTAAGCTTTACCATATATCTCGCTAGTCACTGGTCGAGGATTCCTAAAGCCACCAAGGAACACAATACTTGGCTTTACCACAACCCACAGTCTAGTTCAGGGGTCACTAGACCAGTAGATTTACCGCAATCCATAGTTTGATCCATGGATCACTAGGCCATGTGTTCTTTATTTCGGAGATCCACCTCACTCAGCTTCGAATCCATCAGAAATCCAACTCAACCAAAACATGAGAACCCCATCACACCATGGATATCCGGAAATGGAAAGGCTAGGTCGAAAAAACTGTCACACCTAGCAAAACCCATGCCATAACAACAAAGAACCACATGCAATACCATGCATGACAAATCTAGCAAGGAAATCACACATGCAAATCAATACCTGCAAAGGATCATGTTGTAGTTTCTTGATCCTGCTCTTCCTTGCTTGTTGCTTTCTTCCTCTTGCCTTTTTTTCCTTTCTTGATCCAATGCCAAAGTGCTCCAAGAAAACTCTAAGTGTCCAAGAGTGAGTGAGAGAGAGAGAGGGATAATAATGAGAGAGCTCCAAAACTAAACTAACCAAAGTCCATGATCTAATCCTCATAAGCCTTTTTATCAATGAGGCCTTATTTTCTTCATTTTCCATTATTTTCCTTCAATTTCCTCCTCACATGCAGCCTGTGACCTTTCACCTTCCTTTTCTCCTAATTTCCATTATTTTCATAAATAAATGTGCTAAAAATGCCATTTTCCTTTCCAAAGCCTTTGCCATTGCCTTTTCCAAATTCCTTTATCCATAATAACCAAAATGAACACCCACTAGGATGTTTTTCCCACCATTCAGCTTGGAATATGTATCTCATGATTGTGGTCATATATTTTTATATTTACATGGATTTTTAACTAGGGCTATTACAGAACCCTCCCCCTTGGGGGAACACTGTCCTTAGTGTTTAATGACACCAATAACCAAGAAGGCCACTGAAAACAAAACATAATGCGCATGGAGATTTATAACATAGCTCTTTGCAGTATTTACAATGACCATATGCTAAAACATGACAAACATATCGTTTACTGGAGCTTTATAACACAACTCATTACTGTATTTACAATAATAACCACATATACACACCTACACATTTGCTTCACCCAGCAAATAATCATACTATCTATGGAGCTTTATAAATCCAGCTCGGTACAATATTTACAATAATACACACATATGCACATTTTCTCAACCAACAAATAAAAGGATATGATGCATGCATCCACAACAAGGGAATCCAGAGCCTCATGCCTCCACCCTCAAAGTAATACTAGGATTCAGGTCCTTCCTAGGAAGTCTAGAATCCACTGCAAGGTCAAATATATATCCAATGTCCAGTGCTATAATCATGTGCCACTTGTCCTCTCAGTGAATAGTTACTGGCTCATTATTCTAGGGCACACTCCCAATGTGCATTTGATTCCATCGGGAAAATTCTAATAACCAAAACAAATACATCATCAGCATTCCTTTCTCTGCTACATAGTCCCTCGGGAAATCCGATCACCCCCTTTCATGCAGTCACATGCCTTCCAAGTTTCATTCGCACCCACATCCTGGGTAGTCCATCCCTCATCAAGGTTTCCTGGCATTGCAAAGTCCAAAAACCAAGGCATATCTCTACCTTGAAACCATCATACCAGTCATAGCATGCTCATGGAAATCAATGGACACTATTGTGTACCAGTGTCCCACAATGGCCCTACTCCTGAATTCTTTACAAGCATACTGCTTCCTGTTCCAATTCCTTTTGTTGTTGTTGCTAATGCTTACCGTCAATTTCAACCACCCAACCAGGCACTTTATGCTTTCCTGTACCAAGCACATAATTCCATTAGATTCAAAATAAATTGAAATAACTTCAAATCTTACCTCATTAGTGGCCCGTCAACAAGGTACACTTGCAATTTTGTTCGCTTCTTGTCACAGCAAGTCAAACTAGCATCTTTGACCAAATCATCATGTATAAACATATCACATTAGGTTAGCTCAAAACACAACCATCATATATCAACATCATTAATCACATGTAACCATCATAAACCAAAATCATATAACACATGTAATCATTATAGACCATAATCATAAATCACATGCATAATAAAACTTAAATAAAGTACTGATACTTATCCTTTAATCAATCCTTAGCTTCTACCTTTGTCCTTATTTTGTATGCACTCTGGATCAATTGCCACACCCGACAAAGACCTAGTACCTTCTCGTCAACCATGTGCACATACACATAGTGTGCATCACACACATACAACCACACACGACATACAACACCATGTAATACATGCACCTACACCTATCATACCACACATACACCTACGCCCAATGTACAACACAACAAAATGCATACTCCTACATCTGGGGTACACCACAACACAATACATACATACACCTACACCCATTGTACAACACAACACAAATACATACACAGAGTACAACACAATGAATACATATGTCATGATACAATGACCACACAATGCACATACACATAGTAGCGCATGTACACAGCATGACATGTACAACATGCATATAATACCACAAGTACACCAGTATTGTATGCACAACATGTACACAGTACCACCTATACACAACACCACCTGCACAATGTGTACACAGCACCACCTGCACAATGTGTACATAGCACCACATGTACATGGCACCACCTACACAACGTGTACATCGTACCACCTATACAACGTGTACACAATGCCGAACGTACACAACACCATATGCATGACATGTACACGACACCACATGTACACAGCACCATATGCATGACATGTACATAACATCACCTACACACAACACCATATGTACAACATGTACATGACACCACATGCTCGAAGCACCACTTGTGCAATCATGCACACAACACCATATGTACATAGCATTTCATATACAACATGTACATAACACCCTATGTATACAACACTGCATATCCAATATGCACCACATCACCATATGCACACAAAAATGCATATCCATCATGCTCACAGTAGAATATGTACACAACATTGCATATCCAACATGCACGTAGCAACATCTATACCCAGCATTGCATATGCAACACTCGCACAATACTATTTGTACCACCATGTTCATAACATTGTATAAATAACATGTACATACCCTATATATAGACAACACCGCATGCACACAACATCACAGATGCAACATGTACAACATATACAACATATGCACAACAGTAGTACCACACATCCAAAACCACATTGTCTCTACCAAGCAGCCTTGCTTCCAATTCCCTATCCATGCTTGTCCAAGCATATCGCAGACCACACTACTTTCATTTCATTGATGTATCCCTTAGAGTTAACTACCATAGGCATAATACAAGCATATAATATCAATTCATAACCACATGATACTGACCTCCTATATTTTTCATGACTACTCTCCCCACTTGATTCCCCATAAGACCAGGAACCTCGTCATGCCATTCACTTTCATAAGCAATCATTCCTCCTCAAGAATGATCCCTAACAACCATGTCGGGCAGTGACATAGATACATGGATACATACATATGTATACATAAACATTAGCATAAAAAAATCATGATCTTGTCAGACAACGACATACATACACATATATATACATATAAACATTAGCATAAAATTGATCACAACGTAATTACTAGATATCAAGGTCAACGTTAAGAGAACTTCCTTTATTCATGCACAACATTGATAATAACACTTCCAAGATAGCCAAAGCATTTGTTACCTTAATCCCATTTACTTTACCTTTATTATTACCTTTGTCGTGATTGTCCTGCCACTGTCCATTATCCCAATCCAACTGGTTGTCATACTCTTGCCTTTAGCTACCCTTAACATGCATCGGCTTCATTTGATTCTTACATTTCTTGCTGGATTACATTCATCTCTCTCCGAGCTCCACTAACTTTCCTCTTTTCCAACCAATTCCCAAGACTCAAACATAAAAGGAAATTACACGAAACAACAAGAATAAAACCATGAAACACCAATAGCAACATGACACCACAAACAAAGTGGTAAGGCCTTGCACCAGATGCAATAAAAACCCATAAATAAAGCTCAAACAAATCACAAAATATAGAAGGCACAAAGCTCCCAACAAACACCCTGACTCAACCCCATGGGTTCCCAATGCCTCCAAGGGAAATTCAACCTAAGCCTTCTTCAATATTTCATGGCAGTCTCTTTTTCCATGCAATCCCCTACGTCACACTCCTATAAACACACAATTGCTAGTTCATAATTAAACATCACAATATAGTAGTTATCTTAACTTGTTGTTTTAAGCATGTTGCCACATTGTACACTGCACATATCATTCCTCAAGGGATTCCAATTCTCTCGACAAACCCAACTACAGCTAGAAACTAGCTAATCTATCTGTCAAATACATGTTTATGAATATAACATATATCCACATAATATCAAACAAAATCTAGGTTAATAAGAATTCATGTATTCAAAGCATTCATTCGATTGGATTTGCGGTTCCAAAACATAACAAAAGGAATCCTCACTCAATTCCCTTCTTTACCTTTTCCTTGCTGCAATTGAGTCTTATTATGCACTATCACATCACCCAACTGTTAGTTATATAAACACATCAAGTATTACCTTGCCAAGCTAATACCAAGCATGTTGCCCTGCAATTGTTCACACATGTTAGACACATGTTCCATAAATCAAGGCATCGTGTTTATGAATTTGAAAGCAACCTTTACCAAGTCTAAAAACCATGTCATACTCAACAATCAACTCACATTCATCAGTCATAATAAATAATGCTACACCTATCACCTACTTACACCCAATTACATATCAGTTGTCTCAACACATATGTATCAGTACATCCATCTTAAAACAAGATCATTTCGACAAGAAATCTTATAGACACATACTCATATCATTTAAGTAATCAAAAATTCAGACAACAGATAGATGACAAAATAGACACCAAACACTCAAACACCAAATAAACAACATAGTCAAACATTCAAACATACTATAAACATACCATGTTAGATAATTCAACTAGACGACATAAGAAAACTCATACCTTAATGTATCTCACGGGAGGCTATCTTGTCTGTACAATCAATCTAGATTAGCATGATATAACTTCACAACATATCAACTCAAACATAAATAAAGTCATGATATCCATAATAGTCAGTAGCTAACATGTTTGCATCATAAACTCATAAACAATTTCCATTCATGTATAACTATCACATATGCAAATTCAGTTTATATTAGTACAACACAATATCACAAATATGTCAACTCATACTTGAATTTCATAACCCTAACCATCTGTATAGGCCAATCCAATTTAGTATGATACATATAACATCAAGATCTTAATGTAATAACCATAATCATCAAGTTACTAACATATAAAAACAAGAAGTTATATATCATGCTCATCAACAACATATAACCTAATAATCAAGCTAACTATCATATAACAACAACAAGTTAACCTATAACATACTCATCAACAACCTATAACATAATCATCAAATTATCTAACATAAAACAACAATTACAATGCCTACAACCACAGGTTACTATCACTCATGACTATCTGACACATGTGCATATGAAAACACTAATCAACTAGCATCTATCATGTATGTAGCCATAACATCAATAGAATGAAAAGTATATAAGTAACCCTAATTCTTATAACAACCATTAACTACATACATGCATGCCCACCATACAAACTTGTATGACGATCTACTCTTACCCAAAATTTCATTGTTGCAACTTCACTTTAATGATCTGCATCTCTTGCTTTATCTCAGCCAACACAATAGCATCATAATATACCAATAGAATCATGATGACCTAAAATGCATACAATGACCTCACAATGCATGTTTAACCTACTATACACGTATAACTATAACCATGACAATGCATGCATAATAACATGTGGAAAATGACATGCATAACAAATTCATATACAACTCACATGCATTCACGACTAAAGCATCCCAACAACAACGTCACCAACCTTCACATGGCGACATCAGTACAACCATGATCAACACCATGCAAATGCAACAAGCACATGGACTACAATCATAAGGAACCCATATGCAACCAACATGAATGCGTGACCAACATATCACCCATCCAGTCCGAGGGGTGAACCATGCTATGATACCACTTTGGAACACCCTCCTCCTACATATACCCAAGTAACCAGCCAATTGGGGTAAACATGTGACGAGAAGTTACTATGATATGATTCTACCTCCTAAGTCAGCTCAAGGAAGTGGAATCGATGGAAACACACCATACAAACCTTCCACATCAACAATGAGACTCCTAGGAACCATCCCAACCTCTCAGGTAACCAACCCCTGGGTCCCACTGAAATTTTAAACCATTTAACTCCCATATGCTCCCTTGATATGGGCATGCATGTGTCCATGGACTTTTCTGCCCAATGTTGTACTTGCATCCCCGGGATTTGAACCACTTTTTCAAGCCCAGAGACCAGATCACTACCTGGAACTCAATGACACCTTCATGAATGAAATATAACAATAGAACAATGATACAAATTCAATCACTTGAACAAGGGCTTGACTGGACCCCTACTAGCCATGACAGGAATTTCATCAAACATGTCCCAAATATGTAATCTACAGGTTTAAACAATGGATCTGAACATATGGGTCTCGTACTTATCTTAGAATCACTAAGAATCATTGTTCCCCTATACCATTAGCTACATTATCATATGTTAGGTCATAGAGACATCGTTCATTCATTTACAAATCAAAACATGAGGAGATCCATACATAATCATTGTCATAATACACGCTCATAACCAGCATAATAACAACAGAAATATCAAGGATATATCATCTATAAAATCCACATATAAACTAGTACATTTACACATAAGATGCCAAGGAGAGAACCTCTTATTAATGAATGCAAAATCCAACCCGGTATGGGACTACCACGTTCCACCCGACCATAGATTGGTTGAGCCAAATATCTCTTCAGCCAATCACCCCTATGCCATATTCCAAGCATGAAAGTGGGACTCAAACCAAAAGAACCAACCACGGCATCCTGAGGCTACACCACCTCACCCTCATCCATAGAAATTGGGCTTTACCATAATCCATCTCGGATCGCTAGGCCAAACAATAACATGTAACAACAGGATTTACCATGATCTCCACCAGATCACTAGGCCACAACAAGCATGGATGCCACTAGATTTCTCCACCTACACTTTGAGGACTTTTCTTGTCTCCTATTCTCTTAAGCTTTACCACAATCCACACTAGATCACTAGGCCCTAAATCGAGACCCACTCTCCAAGCTTTACTGCATATCCCATCCCAGTATTACTAGGCCTAATGGAGAGCACCCACCTTTAGGCTTTACCATATATCTCTCCATTCACTGGTCGAGGATTACTAGGCCCATAGAGGCACATAATATCTAGCTTTACTGCAACCCACAATCTAGTTCAAGGGTCACCAGGCCAGTGGATTTACCAAAATCCACAGTCTAATCTAGGGATCACTAGGCCATGTGTTTTTTTCTTTCGGAGATCCACCTTACTCATATTTGAATCCATCCACAAATCCATCTCAACCAAAACATGAGAACCCCATCACACCATGGCTATCTAAAAATGACAAGGCTAGGAAAAAAACATTGTCACACTTGGCAAAACCTGTGCCATAACAAAAAAGAGCCACACGCAATACCATGCATGCCAAACCTAGCAAGGAAATCACACATGCAAATCGATATCTGTAAAAATCATGTTGGCATTTTTTGATCCTGCTCTTCCTTGCTTGCTCCTTCCTTCCTCTTGCCTTTCTTGATCCAATGCTAAAGTGCTCCAATAAAACTCTGTGTCCAAGAGTGAGTGAGAGAGAGAGAATAATGAGATAGCTCCAAAACTAAACTGACTAAAGTCCATGAACTGGTCCTCGGGGGCCTTTTTATCAATGAGGCCTCTAGTTTCTTCATTTTCCATTATTTTTCATTCAAATTCCTCCTCACATGAAACATGTGACCTTTCACCTTCCTTTTCTCCTAATTTCCATTATTTTCATAAATAAATGTGCCAAAAATTCCATTTTTCTTTCCAAAGCCTTTTTCATTGCCACTCCCTTTGCCAAATTCCTCTAGCCATGATAACTGAAATGAAAACCCACTAGGATGTTTTTCACACGATTCAGCTTGGAATACATGTCCCATGACTGTGGTCTTATATTTTTATATTTACATGGATTTTTAACCAAGGTTGTTACACCTTTGTTGATGCATTGCAACCTGTCTAATCATGGATATGGCTGCGGAATTCTACATTAGTTACAGAATAATCAAGATTTTGTAATTGTAGAGATGTTTTCATTATAATGAATAAAGAAACATAGATTCTAAAACATGGATGATCAGTAGCTTTTATAAGTTGAAATAACCTTGAGTATGTTGAGACTACTAAAAAAATGGCCACAAAAAGCTAAAGGAGAGGGAAAGAGGTAGTCAAAAAGGGAACAATTTCAGACTTTAACAAAAATATTTTCCATTGTCAGGACTGGATAGTGCAGGTGCATCAGCGATAGCCTGTTTAATCCCATTTATCTCATTTGTAAGTCACATATTTCTTAGTCATCTCATGTAAAGGCTTAACTATCTGAGCATAATCATAGATGAATTTCCGTGGGAATTAATCTTCCCTATGAAAGATTTCATAGCCTCTTTGTTCACCGAGAATGGGATCTGTGTAATAGATTTGAACCTCTCGAGGTCAAATTTAATTCCACTCTTTGCAATGATGTGCCCTAATAGATTCCCTTATGACACACTGAATATGATTTTCTTTGGATTAAGATAAATCCCATATTTATGACGTCGCTCAAATATTTGTTTCAGATAACGCACATGATCTGGTCTTCTCTTGGAAAACACAGTAACATCATCCAAATAAACAACTATGCTATGATCAACTAGGTTTATGTCCATCATTCTTTGAAACGTAGCGCCAACATTCATAAGCCCTAATGGAATTCTCTTGAAGTAAAATGTTCCCCATATGGTCTTGAAGGTAGTCTTCAAATGATTCGGTTCCACCACTAGCACTTGATTATAACTAGAGAAACTATCTAGCAGCGAAAACATCTCAGAACCAGATATTGTTTGGAAGATTTGTTCCATGGATGGAACCAGTAATTATCTTTATCATATGCTCAATTGAGATTGTGGAAATCTACACATAACCTTATTTCCCTGTACGCCTTTCTGACTGGGACAAAATTTTAAACCTAAGTGGAATGTTTTACTTTAAAAATGATCCGTGCATCCAACACCTTTCTCAATTCCTTTTGGATGAGGGGCTCCAGCGATGGATGAAATTTCCTTAATTTCTGCTGGAAATGTTTTACCCCTTCTTTTATGGGAGTGACATGTTGGATAATACAAGTATCATATGTCTTTAATTCATCGTATTTCCATGCAAAAAACACATCACAGAATTGTTTGAATAAGCAGATGAACTCTTGTCATTCTTACGGAAAACAACATGTATTGGGGTTTACATACTTCGGATCTTCTTGAGTTATTAGATTGAATTGTTCAGATGAAAATTTCGAACTCTTAGTCTTAGTATTAGTTGATCCTTTTTGATAGAGTCAATTAGTTTATTAGTAGTTGAATGTCTTCGAAAATAATTTTACTATAATGGAAAGGTCAAATTCATAAACATTTTCACTGTCATGAGTTCGACCTTCTACTACCTAGAAAGTCATCATGAGCTTGGTCATCACTTGGTCATTAAAGTTTAATTGTGGGAAGGGGTGTATAAGTTTTGAGAGTTGTCATTGTGATTTTTGAGTCAGGGTTTTAAGGGTTTGTTAGGATGTCCACCTGAACGTGTGTTTACAGTCAAAGGAATGATGTCTAAACAACATGGTCTCAAATATCAAAATATTCTCCCTCTTCTAATATTATATATTTCTCTCATTTCCTATTCCCTATTTTCTTCCTTAGACCTACTCATCCCCTTATTCTTTCAAAATTTCCCTATCCCCAAATATTCATGTTATCCCTTATTCCTATTTTAGGCCTAAATTCCATTTTATCCTAAGTTTAAGTCCCCTTTTACCCTAGGACTAAATTCCTTTTGCATCATTTCCATGATAAGTGAACATCATTCACATATCCCCTACAACCTAACCATTTTCCATACTCCCTACACTCATGTCGAGCATGGAGGGCTTCTACACTCTGCAATGCAATTTCCTCTGATATTGACTGTTTTAGTCACCATTCTGCATAACGATTTCAGACAACATGGAGGTGAATTTTGGTAAACTGAAAGAATTTTTTCTTAAGAACAAACCAGATCACAATAACATATTCCATATTTTGCACAGGTGTCATGGATCAGGATATTTTATTGCATATTCAAAGCCTATTTCTCGAACTGCACAAATAACTTGTTTTAAGTCATTATTTTGCAGAGTAATTTTTAGAAAGATGGGAAAGAATTTAGAGAAACGGAGAGAGGTTTATCTTCAAAAAACTATCATCTACAATAACCTCCTTCATTTTTTACACATGTATTACTGTTTGGGAGATATGTCTCATTGTAAAGGCATTATGTAGTCGCTGCGCAAACCATGTCCACACTCTTGCACGGATATTGGGAGGAAGCCACCTATTAGGATTTTAAGGGGTTGACATGGAGCAATGTGGAAGCCAGCTCAACCCTTCAGTTATTAGCCACGTGCTAGTTTTGAAAGCAAAAAGTGTCAACATAGTTGTTACGCAGCCTTTGCCCATTTAGCGGTGATCTTTTGTGCTTTTTGCTATTTTCATTTCATGATGATCATGTTCAAAGACAATATTATTTTATTTTAGAAAAAAAATTAGTTTTAAAGTCAAAAAACTCTTTACTGTTTTTGTTTTTGAGGAAAAACATTTAAAACATCAACTTTCCTCTTTCTGGTTTTGGGATTGATCCATTGTTTGGATCAGTGATGCAGTGAATTCCGACTTTTATTATGCTTTGTATATGTCCATTTAAACTGTGAAATACATATGAAATGGTTGTTGATGGTTCAAAATTGTTTTGGGTTTTCAGTTTTTTTTCAGAATTTGTGGTCAATTCATGGTTATAATACTTATGACTTGAGGGTTATCAATTATACTCTGCAAGGATTCTTATGGTATGATATTCGTAGTTATGTTTGTGTATTTCTCAGTTATTCTATTATCCTCTTTCGTTTTATGAGTATAATGATATTGGTTGATTAGAATTCAGTTAAGCTGCTCTAGTCAACTGCTTTCGGATTTCAGTTGCAAATGAAATGTTTTATACTCATCATTGTTATTTATGTTGTTTAATCCTTTTTACTTATGAAGGAATAGTATTATTATTCACATAGGAAAGATATATTTCTTTAGTTTTTCTCCCCTATAGTACAGCCTTCTACTGTGTCCAAAATCATGCTTAACAAGTCCTTGTAGAAGATGTTGATTTTACTTGCATAAGTAAAATGAATGAAAGAACAATTGATCACGATTTATCACCTTCCATATTGTTTTTACTTCAACTCGATACATTTAAATCCTTTTTCCTAGACCTGGTCTTTGTTGAAATTGTGCTTCTTCAAACTTTACATTTTAGAGTGAAGGAGCCCCCTCCAATTGGAGAAGACCAGTCTCTCAACCCAAAGCAATTTGTGGTTACCTCTGGGTTCCTCTCCTCAGCCTGGAGGAATTACGGAGTGCTAACATATTGGCATTGTTATCGGGGAACGAAAGTTTCATTTTCTCAGACAAGATCATCCAAATTTCAGATTTGGTTGCTGATGGTGGATAACAGTCGAACACAGGAAGGCTGAACCATTCACCTAGTGACAACAATATTAAAAGGTCAATAGTTTCATTAGTTTCAAGATGAATTCTCAATCCATAAGGTATGCTCCCCTGAATCAAGATCACATTCCAGGATTTCCAAACCGCATGACTTGTGTAGATTGGCATACTTTCTTACCAAGGTTCAAAGATGAGGACAGAGAAGATGTTGCTCTGCATTTGGTCAATTTTCACATGCATGTACATAGACTGGAAATTCCTTTGCTTAAAGACTACCTAATGAAGATGTTTATGGAAACTTTGGAGGGAAAAGCATTGCCTGGGACTTTGTATTCCCTTGATGATTTTCATATGGTGTTTTTTGAAAATTTTAAAGAATCCTATCCATCTTTATTGTTGGTTAAAGATTGTTGTGAACATTTTGGGATTTTCATTCAAAATCTGGAAGGTTTGTGTGGTGAGTTAATGGATGAGGAAATTCAAGAGGTTTTGCTTGAAATTCCTTTCCAACAGCGTGAAGAAAAATCAAAACATGGTTGCCATCCAATTCAGGAAAATTTCTAGCAAACAATGTCTTCCTTGACTAACAATAATATTAATCAACAATCAATTGATGAAGATTAGCTTCATTCCCCTAAATCATGTGAAGATATTCAGCAATGTTCAGGGGACCGGGACATTGATGAGGAGTGTCATTCAGATTTTTCTTCAAATATTTCATTTCTTGAATTTTTTTTTCAAGCGGAAATTTGTCCATCTATATGTTCAGACTTTTTGAAGACTAATACCACACTCTTGCTTAAATTCATCATGAAGAGCAACCAGTTGCAATAGAATAATATTTCTTGTTTCCTCCAAATCAGCAAGAGCTAATTTTTCATGATTTTCAGGATCGTAACCCAAATTTGTTACAGCCAGTAATGAAGGTCGATGTTGCAGAATTCATTGATGATGGAGGTCAATTCCAGCAGTGTTTTTGGATGTCAACATTTAAATTTTGTTTATGCCTAGAGAAGTTGGTTGTGGAAATCAATCAAGTAGGCATTTGCTTGATTGGCTACATTGGTTGGATCATTTCACATGAGTGTATGTATATCTTCAGCAGGTGTGGGCAGTTATCATTGGAATTTGAAGCTTGAGGAGAAGGCCCTGAGATTGCAGTGATTTACTGCCATAGATAAGTTAGTTTGTCAAAAAAGAGTCTGTCAGTTATGCAGTCATTTTCAATCAGTCTAGTAAGTAAATTTTTCCAATTTGTTAGTCTTTTTCTCAGTTTTGTACATTGTTTCTATTGCCCAATGGATAGGCTTCTGGTCTGCGGTGTCATTCTTAGCACATCACAGGGAGGTTTCCATCCCCAAGGGAGCCAATGTTAGAGTCATTTAGTTTATTAGTAGTCAAATGTCTTCGAAAATAATTTTGCTATCATGGAAAAGGTCAAATTCATAAACATTTTCACTGTCATGAGTTCGACCTTCTGTTGCCTGGAAAGTCATCATGATCTTGGTCATTACTTGGTCATTAAAGTTTAATAATGGGAAGGGGTGTATAAGTTTTGAGAGCTATCGTTATGATTTTTGAGTCAAGGTTTTGAGGGTTTGTTAGGATGTCCACCTGAATGTGTGTTTATAGGCAAATGAATGATGTCTAAACAGCATGGTCACAAATATCACAATATTCTCCCTCTTCTGATATCATCTATTTCCCTCATTTATTATTCCCTATTTACTTCATTAGACCTACTAATCCTATTCCCTCATCCCCTTATTCTTTCAAAATTTCCCTGTCCCCAAATATTCATGTTATCCCTTATTCCTATTTTAGGCCTAAATCCCCTTTTATCCTAAGTTTAAGTCCCATTTTACCCTAGGCCTAAATTCCTTTAGCATCATTTCCATGATAAGTGAACATCATTCACATATTTCCTACACCCTAATAATTTCCCATACTCCCTACACTCATACCAAGCATGGAGGGCTTCTACACTCTGCAATGCAATTTCCTCTGAAATTGATGTTTTAGTCACCATTTTGTAGAACGTTTTCTGACCACATGGAGGAGAATTTTGGAAAATGGAAAGAGGATTTTCTTAAGAATAGACCAGAGCACAATAAAATCTCCCATATTTTGCATAGGTGTCACGGATAAGGAGATTTTATTGCATCTTCAAAGCCTAATTTTCGGACTGCACAAATACTATGTTTTAAGTCATTGTTTTGCAGAGTATTTTCTAGGAAGATGGGAAAGAATTTAGAGAAACGGAGAGAGTTTTATCTTCAAAAAACTATCATATACAATAACCTCCTTCATTTTTTACACAGGTATTATTTTTTGGGAGATATGTGCCGTTGTAAAGGCACTGTGCAGTCGTTATGCAATCGATGTGCAGACCATGCCCACACTCATGCACGCATATTGGGAGGAAGCCGCCTGTCAAGATTTGAAGGGATTGACATGGAGCAAATGTAGAATCCAGCTCAAGCCTTCAGTTTTCAGCCATGTGCCAACTTTGAAAGCGAAAAGTTCCATCATAGTTGCTACGCATCCTTTGCACAGTCAGCGGTCAACTTTTGTGTTTTTTGCTATTTTCATTTCATGATGATCATCTTCGAAGATAATATTATTTTATTTTAGAAAAGGTTTAGTTTTAAAGTCAAAAAACACTTTATTGTTCAGACTCTTATTATGCTTTGTATATGTCTATTTAAACTACCAAATACATATGAAATGTTTGTTGATGGTTCAACATTGTTTTAGGTTTTTAGTTTTTTTAGAATTTGTGGTCAATTCATGGTTATAGTACTTATGACTTGAGGGTTATCGGTTATACTCTGCAAGTATTCTTATGGTATGATGTATGGAGTTATGTTTGTGTATTTCTCAATTATTTGACTATCCTCTTTCGTTTTATTATTATAATGATATTTGTTCATCAGAATTCAATTAAGATGCTCTAGTCAACTGCTTTCATATTTCAGTTGCAAATGAAATGTTTTATACTAATCACTGTTATTTCTGTTTTTTATTCCTTCTTTCTTATGAATGAATAGTATTATTATTCTTATAGGAAATATTTGTTTCTTCGGTTTTTCTCCCCTATACTATAACCTTCTAATGTGTCCAAAATCATGCCTAACAAGCCCTTGTAGAAGATGTTGATTTTACTTGCATGAGTAAAATGAATGAAAGAACAATTGATCACGATTTATCACCTTCCATACCATTTATACTTCAACTCAATACATTTAAAAAAAAATTCCCAAACCTCGTCTCTATATAAATTGTGTTATAAAGTCTTCAAACTTTACATTTTCGAATGAGGGAGCCCCCTCCTGTTGGAGAAGACTAGTCTCTCAACCCAAAGCGGTTTGTGGTTACCTCTGGGTTCCTCCCCTCATCCTGGAGGAATTACGAAGTGCTAACACTTTGAATTGGTTTTACAGGTCATATAACTTTTCCAGGGACGCCTTTAGGCATAGTGTTACCACAAAGCCTTATCGTGTTCATCTTCTTCTATGGTAGCATCTTTAAACATGTTCACACTAGCCATGAAATGCAGTATCTGTTGGTCGTCATTAATAATGTGAAAATTAGTGACATTATCAGGCATAGATGGTTATATATAATCTCGATATAAAAACCATTTCTGAATGGCAACATCCTAGCGGTACATTAGCTAATGCATCTGCTGCAACATTTCCAAGCCTAGGAACATAAATAATATTAAAAGCTTTAAAAAATTAATTAAACGCCATACCTCATGTTGGTAGTTTTTAAGATCAGTGAAACACAATGGATAATATCTCGTACTTGACGATTGACTGCCTCTGAGTCACTAATTACCTTGAGTAATTTTACCTTCATATCAATGGTTTTCTTTAGTCCAAGTACGAGTGCTTCATATTCAGAAGTATTATTTGTGCATTCAAACTCCAAGTGACATTATAGGATATACTTTTTATTGTGTGGGTCTATAAGTACACAACCAACTCCAGAGCCACCCTGCATCTTTGAACCATCAAAGTATAAAATACAAACATTGTTAGCTACTAGATTGCTTCATGTACTATTATTCTATTATTATATACATCTATGTTACATGATTCATTTGCACCAGTTGGAGAACAAGGAATGAGCTCCAAATGTGTATCTGGTGGAATGGGTGATGGTTATGCTTGATAACACCTGTGATCGACTTCTAAAAAATAATTTCCAAATATTAAATCAGCAAAGGCAATAAGCTCATTGTGGCCCTCAAGTGATGTCACAATGTATTTCATGTATGATTCATTTTCCACTCAAATCTGGTTATTCCTACCCTTGTATGTAAGCCATAAATGTGACCAATCTATAGAAAAATACCCTTTTAATTTACTGGACCGGTCTCTACTTAGAATCATGCCATAGGCCTCATGTACGTCCATAATTAAAATATTTTTATATTAATGATCTTGATGATCAAATGATAATCGGATAAGAAAATTCTTGAGTTCACCAATAGCTTGGACAGGAGACCTATCCAATTGAATGATTTATTCATCCATTTTGTCACATTTAGAGTTTACTTTCTTAGCATCATATAATGGCATTACATTCCTAGATGCACCAGCATCGACTAAACAATTATGGACATTTTAATTAAAAATTCAAAAGTTAATAAAAATGGAGGGCAGAGAGTGTTAGCGTCTAAAGTTACAACAACTCAACATTCAAGGGAACCTTACCAGACACCTTTTGAGAGGTAGAAGCTATTTCACCTGGTGAAGGTTGTGAAAAGGCTTGGACAAGTAGTTCACGTTGGCCTGTTATCTTCTTGAGATCATAGATGGAAATATTGGCTCGAGCTCTCTTCAAATCTTCAACTATGTTATAATCAATTGTTTCACCTCTACCAGGTAGTGTTGAAGTGTCTAGAGGTGTGGTTTTATTTGACACTTATGGAGTGATGGACTTACTTTTACTGTTGGAGGAAGTGTTCTTGGAAGTGGTAGCATTTCCAGACTTATCTTGTGCATTTTGAGCAATATTAACCAATGGTGAGATCCTTCATAATAGTTTCTCCTTCAAGTTTTGTCTCGTCACCTCCTGTTCAAAAATCAATCAAAATCATTCATTGCATGTCCAATACCTGTACTTTTTTCAGCTACTGTAGGTTTTCTTGTTTCTTCCATTTGTTCTGATTGCTCATCTGCTAGTAAGGAAGCCACGATGTGTGTGGCCAGAGCATTCATGTTGTGGTTCCACTATGGAAATGTATTTTCTAAATGATATTCCTAATGGAAAGAGAAATAGTTATACATCCCCATGCTCTCAATATTCGAACTCTGGGCAAACCTGGCAGGCTGATTTTTTGTTGTTGTTGTTATTCCTTCGGATTGGAAAAGACTTGGGAGGCTTACAATTGGTAGAAGTCTCGCGTGACCTTCTCTTTAATTCTGAAATCTCATTGGTAAGTGTTTTCACTATCCTGGTCAACCTTTCAATATCTGCAGAATCCTTTTCCTCAACCTTACTTGAGGAAGGCTGAGACTTCTTGCCAGTCTCCTTGTGGTCTTTTGATTCATCATTGTCAGTAATAACTCCAATAGAATGCAAGTCTTTTTCCATGGTAATTGTTTTTGGTTAGCCTCACTGATCTAGGTGGATATTGGTGGCCACCCGCTAATTCCACTTGGATCCCCTGTAGTGCTTCTTTCAGTTTTTTCAGTTTCCTTAATTATAGCACAGTTTACTATTTTTAGCAGTTTTTCGGGTCCTAAACTTCCGGAGCCGTTTTGAGGCCCTAAATGACGTTTTTTGGGAAATCTACCAGCCAGCGATTTTTCTGTCTAAAAAGAGTCTTTTCCGTCGTAGTCCTCGGAGAGATATTTCCAACAGGCTATCATGCACATCAAACGGAGATAATACGAACAATTTGCGACCCCGGGAAGTTGATGTACCAACTTACCCAAAAACAGGGCCCACAATTTGGCGTTTCATCTTCTAGGGTTAGGTTTTGGAATTTGAAGGGTTTTCCATTGTTTCTCAACAATA
>APFE030408554.1:31829-85926 GCA_000404065.3 Pinus taeda
CTCACTCTCATGTGATAAAAACAATTATAAGTCCAAAAATATTAAATTAATTAAAACATTAAAGTTGGATTTAATTCCTAACTTTCTAGATTGGGTTTGTTCCTCAAAGTTAGGAGTCAATTTAGGTCTAGTTGGTTGAGAGATTCTCTCCAACTAGTTAGGCTCCTAGATTAGTGTATGGTCAAGATATTTTCTCAACCAAAGTTTCCAAGATTGACGCCATATCTTGAGACAAATATCCTCTTGTATTTATATTTATATTATCAATTATTTTAATATGGAGAGAGGAATACAGTGAGGCTCTCAGGCCTTTTCCGCCATGTCTAGTTTGCTAATTTCTCTCATATATTTTATTAATGTTTCTTTAATATTCTTCATTGTGGTATCAGAGCTATGGTGAGATTAGTTAGATTTGAGCATGAGCTTAAGGGTTTCAGCATCGAATCAGAGATCTAAAGTTGGGAACTCCGCAATTTGTATTTGTCTTCATATTTAGAATATATATTCGAACTCTGATTTTCTATGCAAATTTTTTCTGTAAGTGGAGATCTATGTATGTCACGGTCTATTATCTTTATTTGAAGTGTGATCTAGTTGCAGACCAGATTCAATAAGTGCAAGCATAAAAAGGTGGAGTATTTAGGTTCAACTACGAGAATTTATAGTGCCTGATCAAAGACCAACCTCACACTCGTTGGCAGTGAGTCGGAATTAATTAAATAAATAAAATATCCACACTCTGTAACCGCACTGGAAGCTCACAGATTATACAACAGAACCCTTACAGATTTTTGAAGGAGTCAAAGGAAGGATAGAAACAGTGCTATCATAGAAGCCGACAATGTTCTAAACGGTCTCACAAGGAAGGGGCACTAAATAGTTTGAAGAAATGAAGCAGCCCCGTCAAGAAGCCATAGTGACATGATCAGGATCCCACCATGCAAAGAATTTGTAAGAATACAGTATGAGTTCTGATTGGTGGCAGAAATACAATGCAAGGGGCTTTGGTGTTTCACATGAAACACCAACCCATCATGGATACCAACTCAATTCCATGTCAATGCTAGTACTGGTAACTAAAATGAGGGCCATGAGGTCATCCGCCAAGTGTTACTGGTATGCTATCAAATGCATTATACTCAATCAGCATGTTTGATGAGATAGCTATCAGTTTTTGAACCTTCAGCAGTTGGTGAAATTCAAAAACTTGAGTTGAAAATATCATTTTCTGCCTATTTTGTTAAACTATATAGTCTGGATGAATTCCTATCTGGGTAAATAATCTCACTAACAGTGTATGTTAATCAGTGAAATATATACAGTATGTGGCGTGACTTGACTATTGTTTCAATGATCATTAGTATAGAAGTTATCTGATGCTTTATTAATATTTTTCCTTCTGGATCGATCGTTGGTGATCCGTCGACAATTATGGGTCAATTCTATAGCTGCGCTCTAGATTGTTGACTTTGAGAAATTCCCATCATTTAAAACTATATGGTGCAGGTCGAGTACGCAGGAAACAACAAATCTTTTTTATATCCAATGGACACTTGCTTGCTGCAACATTGATCAGTAGTGTACAAACACCATATAGCCAACAGCTTGTGGAGCCAACAACATTTTGAAAAAGGAATCACCGTTAGAACCCATGTGGATGAACTAGCCTGTGGACCACATTAAACAATGCAGATTTAAAAATATGTCCTATGTGGATGCTTTAGAGATGAACGTTGCACATTTTTTCTGTTAGAATGTTGTGTATGAGCTTGTTGCATCATGGAACCATGAGTCGAGGAGTTGGATGCAGATTTGAATGAGGAGCCTATCATGAACCACCTGCAAACAATAAAAAATATCTCCAACAAATTTATGGTATGCGTATACATTCATAATATTTCAACATTAAAACACCTTTTTATAAATCACTCTTATAGAGTGATTTTAATATTTTATTAAAATGTTTTAAATAAGCTGTATGTAAAAAATTTTAACGTGATCATTTGAAGAGACAAATGACTCTTTTGTAATATTTGGAGTGATAAGTGAACATTTTTGGAGTGACTTAATAAAGTCCATTACAAAAGTCAAGTCAAAGTTAATGTTTTGAAGATAGAACTTTGTTGCTAAATAGTGTCAAGAATGGAGTTATAAGGGTGTAGTTGATTGCTTATGTACTCAATACTTAATAAAAACATATCTTTTTGGTGGTGATTGTGTCCTAGATCCGCCCAAAATTGAATAAGGGGATCTTAGGTACACCATGAGTATGTTTGTGATGGCGCATGATTCTTGATGTTGCTTATTTTTTGTGTCTAGTTTTGACATTATCCTTGTAATATGGTACACACGGAGTACACAACAAATTAAACAAATGCATGCACATAATAAATTCTCTTCAAGCTTATGTAATCAAGCAACCTACAAGTAATCAAGAAGCTGGAACACATAATCAAGTTGTCATCATTAGTACTCAAAGACGATTCTACATCAACATCCAATCAAGTTAATGAAGTTGTCATCTACATCAACAATCAAGTACATCAACAAAATTTGCATCAATTCAAAAACAATTTTTGGAAAATGCACTTGCATAATTTTTTTGAAGAATAAGCTTAATATAAAATTGTAACTTGAAAATCATAATTTGTAAGTTAGCTTATAATCAAATTCAAATTGAGTTGAATTGTAAGGGTGCATTCTCGGTTGAACCTGACACCCAAGGTTTTAATTGATGGGGAATCAATTAAGCCAAGTGAGTCCATTGTTTTTAACTGAGTAATTCAAATTGTTGTAAGTGTTTCTCTTGGGTGCATTTTCAATAGTATTTGACACCCTTCTTTTGATTAATCAAGTGAGTGAGTTCAAGCAAGTGCAAAATGCAAGTAAACAAGTGCACAACTTCAAGCGAGCAAGTTCAACTCTAAAGCAAGTAGATGTGATATTCAAACAACAATCAAGAAAGTTCAAATCTACAAAAAGTGAGTGGGAGTTATAGTAATCAATTATTCAAGTGAGCATGAATCAAAGCAAACAAGTTTAACCAAGCAGAAGATCAAGCAAATTCCAAAGAAAGCGAGCGTGATAAACTAAATCAAGCGAGTGTGAGTTCAAGAAAGTAAGATCAAGCATTCAAGTGAGCGAGTTCTAAACATCCAACAATTATCAAAAGCAAGTGAGTGTGAGTTCCAACGAGTTCACATGGTGAAAAGCATTCAGTTGTTACATATTCTTAACAATTTGATCCTCTCAATTGTTGAAGACATGGTGCAAATCAAGAAAGCAACTCTTGTTGGTATTTCTTTGAGTTTACATCAAGCACGTGAGATAGTTGAGTTTCTTCAACTGGAGTCGCAACTACAAAGAGATGAGTTGCAACATAAGAGTGATGCTTCATTTAACCATACAGAGGAAGATATAAATGATGATTCCAAGTCAATCATCCAAACAAATTCAAGTGTAGAACTTGTCCATGATCAAATTGAACTAGCTTCTTCCAAAACAATCATCAAGTCGTGGGAAGAACTCCAAATTAACAAAAATCAACGAGGATTAGGATATGACAAATATGACAACAACTTGCATATCCCAGATTATTCAAATCCAATCAAGTTCATCAGTGCAGAGTTTCTTGATCAAGTAACATCAGCAAGTCGTGCGAAAGTTGAAGACAAACCTGAATGCAAACATTGTCAAAGAACATGTCACATGGAATATCATTGGTTTGATCTCCATCCTTGTCAACATTGTGGCAAGCAGAATCACTCATCAGAAAAATGTTGCAAACAAAACCAACCATCCAAATTGAAGATCAATTATTGATGGATTGATCTTTGGGAATGGTCGCCAACAGTAAAACGATTATATAATTTTTACCTCAAAATTCAATCTCACCTATTGCAGCCAACAGTCAAATGAATATGGTATTCTCAAGCACCTGAAAGTGGGATCACAACAGTGAAACTCTCCTACACTTGAAGGGGGGGAGGTTAGAAATCAAATGTAGATTATTGTCTCTCCTTTCAGCTAAAAAAGGGGGGAAATGATAATGGAACTAAGGGTGGTTGTCAGACTGAAAGTCTCGACAATAACAACAAAAGCAGCCAATGAGAAGTTTGATAATCATCAAATTAGCCAGTGGGCATCATCAACAAAATCAACCAGTGGCCATCATCAACAAATCAGCCAGTGGCCATCATCAACAAATCAACTAGTGGGCATCATCAATGAATCAATCAGTGGGCATCGTCAAATTAGCCAGTGGGCAGTCAACATTAAATTAGCCAATGGGTGTTCATCATCAAAAAATTCGCCAGTGGACAGTCAACATCAAAGTAGCCAGTTAGCAGTTTTGAAATCATAAAATTCGCTAGTGGACGTTATCAACATTTTGTTAGTGGACAAGAAAGTGGGATGATGATTGAAAGAAAAGGACATAGGGATCCTTTTACAGCTTGGCACCTGATGGAGTTGTCAAGTAATTTTCTGAGATGTATCAGACTTGTAGCTGATTAATGTTCTCTTAAGATTGGGGATTTTTTTCAGCATCTAGCTTTGACGGTTTTTCAGGAAGTTTTTCATTAAGGATCAAGAGTTTCAGCATAAGAACTTGAAGATGGTTTTTGGTTCTTATTTTGGACTTATGATTTGTGGGGGAATGTTAGCCTCACTCTCATGTGATAAAAACAATTATAAGTCCAAAAATATTAAATTAATTAAATCATGAAAGTTGGATTTAATTCCTAACTTTCTTGATTGGGTTTGTTCCTCAAAGTTAGGAGTCAGTTTAGGTCTAGTTGGTTGAGAGATTCTCTCCAACTAGTTAGGCTCCTAGATTAGTGTATGGTTGAGATATTTTCTCAACCAAAGTGTCCAAGATAGACGCACTATCTTGAGACAAATATCCTCTTGTATTTATATTTGTTTTATACACATTATTTTAATAATATGGAGAAAGGGATATAGTGGGGCTCTCAGGCCTTTTCCACCATGTATGGGTTGTTAATGTCTCTGATATATTTCATTAATGTTTCTTTAATATTCTTCACTTTTGCAAAGTTTAGTGCCAATGTCTCCTTTGCAACTCTTTTAACAAAAGAGGAAATGTTTGTGGGAAAGGCATTTGTATAATAATCAATAGTAATTGAATCATGAGGTTGTGTGCCCGAGGATACTTTTTCAATATGTGATTGAAATTTTGAATGAATTATTTTATTATCTCCTTTCCCCCATCTTAATATTTCCGACCTCTTTCAATAACATGGAGGGAGTCTTGTCATCAGCAAATTTCTCCAAAAATAATTTCTTAAACTCCCTCCAATTAGGGACTAAATTGACAAGACTATGGTTCCATGTTTCTCATCTACCCTTTAATGTAAAAGGAAAAATCCCACAAGAAACATCATCATATGGTACCTCTAACATCCGTATATGCATGTATAAATCATCAATGTGATCTTCTGCTTCGTCTTCTTATCTGGATCAAAATTTGATAATAACTTTTCTAGATGTCCGGACATTTTATGAAGGTTATCCGGAAGAGAAAGAGGCCCCTAAGCCATCCAATACAAGTCTTGGTCAACCATGTATTTTTCTATTGGTTCTTCCTCCTTTTCAGAATCTGAGTAGCGTTGGGCCTTCACCATCTACTCGTCAGAAAGAAAAATGTCTTCATCATACCCTTCGTTAATGGGTGGTAGTGGATCGTGTTGAACTATGTCTTTTGAGGACTCTACTAACTCTTAAAGAGTGGCAAAAACAAAATCTTCCATTGTTGCAACTAATACATTGGAATGAATTGTTTCTTTCTTCCTAGGGTGATATGGGAGATTATGTGCAAGATGAAGTAAACCAATAAATTTTGCAAACTGACAGGTTATAGGTCGAAGTGCCTAGAGTTGTTTGTAGGTAACCTCATATGTCAACTCTGACTAGGATGAGAAAACCATCCTACTTCAGGAATAGGAGTTGGAATGGTGGTCAAAATATTTAAACATTATCCAAAAGATGAATGGTTAGGGTGTGTGGAGTTATCAGCCATAAAAAACTGGTTTCCCTCCTTCTAGCGCCAGAATGTTGACAGTGTTGGATACCACCAATATACATGGGATCTCCCTGATATGAGGTCCCAATTAGACCTCACATCGTTTGGTGTAGAAGTCACATCTGAAATACGGCCTAGATACCGTTTACTTAAAGATATGCCTTCGATTTAGCAGTTTATCATGAGAGAGAAGCGCACATGTGCTTTTAAATGAGCAAGAGAGTGTGACTTGTGAATGTTCGATTGCAGATGTATCAAGTTTCTTTCGCTGCAAAGGGGAAATAAAGTGAGCCTCTAAGAGAGAGTACTACCCTAATGGATACACACACACATATGAGAAAGGTTCATCTAACATCAAGTGAAATATTTCACATAGATGTGATGATCGTTACAAACATTACAACACATTTCCAATAAGTTAAGCACCAAATTCACTGAAATAGTTCAATTACTTCAGTACGTGTGAATGCAAACATGAATAATAAACATTCAAATAATAGTCTTAAAACGTCCACAATCCATGTAGGAAAATTTGCTAGCCGAAAGGCTTCAAGTATTAAGCAAAAGTTGCAAGCCACATAAATACAATAAACATCACTAGCTCCAATAGTGGAGCGTTAGAGTCAATAACTTCTCCCCAAAAATACTAAATCTATATCTATAATGCCTTGTGGGAGAAGCCAAGAGTAAAAGTCCTTTGCATGACTAATGAGGATCCTTTTATAACTTGAGGCATGACCTTTCACCTCCTCATGACTCTTGACTTTCCAACTCCTAATGACCTTTGGTATTCTACAACCTTTGGACGTCCAAATGACCTTTGGAATTACATATGGCTCTTGGAATTACATGTCCTCTAGACTTCCATGGATATTTTGTCCATACATGACTCTTGGACTTCCACTTATTTGTCTTTACAATTATTAAATCATTACATTATAATTTCCACATCATCATGTGATAGGACATGACAAGTCACTATTATTTATGATTGGGACTAATAGTGACTATTGACATGGACTTTTTTGAATAGGTAACATGGTTACGACTTGTGTATTCATTCTGGATGCAGCTTTTGATTATTGATGTCATCACCCTATGAAGGGTCTTCAATATTGTGGAGTCTTTAGGGTGCTTCAATCATCAAGACTTCAACGTGTTCATTGTTATTTATGCTCCCTTTGGATCCCTTCTTTGCTATATCTTCTTCATGTGTGCTTGCCATCTTGTTCCTGGAATACTTGTAACTACAACCACTCATAAAAAGCAACCATAAGCTTGAAAATATCCTATTCTAACATGTTGTTTTCATATTTTTTGTTCATGCCTTAACAGTGCACTTGAAAAGATCAAGGAGAGCTTCTAGGCACAAGGGTGCACTTCAAAAGGCTGAGGGGTCGAAGGGAAGAGGCTATAGGGCTTTGAAATGCGCTCATGCGCTCAAGAGAAAGAGACACTCAAGGGATGGTGCAAGGCGCCTATCCAAAGGATGAAGGAGAAGTATTTGGGCTTCCCAAGTGCATTGCATGCACAAGGGAGGCAAAGAGGGCACATGGCACAATGTTGAAGGCTAAAGGGAGAGACTTCAAGGATTTGGGGTGAGCCCATCTGCTCAGAAAGGAAAAGGAGGGTGCATGGCGTATTGTTGGAGGATGAAGGGTGGAGCTTCAGGGCTTGATAGTGCACTCATGTGCTCAAAGGACAAGGAGGGGGCAAGGCACATTGTTGAAGGTTGAAGGGTTGAACTTTGGGTCTTTGATGTGCGCTCATGTGCACTTCAGCAAGTTGAAGGAGTGTGCTGAAAGGAAGGCTTGCTTTTTCAAAGGGTGCAGTTCAGAACAAGGAAGGGGAAATATGGTTAAGGAGTGCGCTATGCACTCTTGAAGGGTGCATGGCACACTTCCAAATAACGAAATATTCCTGATCAAGTCTTGAGAGTGTGCTCATGTGCTTCTTGCCTCAATGGGTTCATTTTACAACCAACATTTGTCTAAGTCTGAAAGATGGGACAAAGGGTGAACATGATGAGTTTAACCATGTGCAACACATACAAACTCATCAAAAAAACTTAGACAAGCATGAACAATGATAATTAGACATCGAAATGACACTTTACAAACATTCCCCAAGTATGACAGATGAAGTGTGCACAACTGCGACCAAAAAGTGTCATTTTACAACCACGAAAGGTGTTCTGACCATTATATGCACTAAATATATTCTAATCAATGCAATGAGACATAATAATAATCAAGAAAACTTGAAACACATAGAATTACCTGAAATGACACTTTACGACCAAAGCGACACTAAACACGACGGTGAAGTAGGCTCCAAAATTTTAATGTAGTGAAATTTTTAGAGGGTGTTGTAGCAACGACAATAGGTTACAAAGTATTTTTGTCAATTTATTGTTTTATTGTCTGTTAATTTATTATTTTATTATTGTATTATTACACCGAGAGAAATGAGTTGCATTTACATGCCAATTAGATGTGTCATGTGTTTAATGATAAGAAACTAGGTTTAAAAAACATTGACATTCATACAAATATAATAAAAATACAAAAATAATAATGAAACTATATACCAATAAAATAAACCAGCATAGATCCATCTTAATCTAGATATTTTAAGCAAAAAATAAGTTTGTGCTTTGTTCTTTTTTTTTATTCCTCTTGGTGCTTAATATATGCAAGCTTAAGATGGCTATCTAATGGTTATATTTAACCTTATGGACCTCGTATTTTCTTTATTTTATTTTATTAGCATTATGTTACATTACACATGTCATCCACACTTGTAAAAGGTATCTTTCTTCTCTTGATGCAATGAAAGTAAGTTATAGAGGGATGAGGATATCAATTGTTGGGTGTAAGCATGGAGTTGTGCCCAAATAATTGCATTGTCATGTGGTTACGATTGATATGTGGTTTTTCCTTTGTGTGCATTGTAATTCAAAGATTAAAAATGCATGTATAACTTTCCGATATCGATCACATTACTTTCATTGTCTAAGTGAGTTAATTATAAGTGGGAAAAAACACATTTTCTATATTTATTAATTTATATGTTCTAAAGAGGTAAAGTTCCAATATAATCCTCGTAGATTTTTCCGAATTAAAGTGATCGCATTCATCTTTAAATATGTTTAAATCATTGCACAATCACACTCACATACGCACACATGCACATATAGTGTGAAAGTGTGTGTGTGGTATGTTTTCTTATCATATGGATGGATATATGCTTTCATGATGCCACCAATATATTTTCCTCCCACTCTTCAACTCACTCTCTCAAATTCTCTATCATATTTTGCTCCTTAACACTCTTTACAATGTTTTTAAACCTTTCCATCAACCCACAAGAACTAATTCCCATGATTTGAAATTACCTTCATCTCTGTTATCAAACATATAGGAATTTGTCTCACTATGATATCGATATTCCATGCATGTCATAAATTTCCCTAGTATATTTATGTCCTAATATAGACAAATGTGTCAAATAATGATTCATCTTCCCATTAACTAATTATAGATTCCAAAGATTGTTCTACCATGACATCCTTTTTACCTAATGATCCTCTCTTTTTCCTATATGTTTACCACCTAAATAAAGTCATATCTACCAGGATTTGATGAAGGTATGCAATAATATGTCTTCTTGTTCATATTTAACTTTATACCCTATTGTTTTGTTAAATTTGCAATTGGCTACCGAATCAGTCTGTTTCCGCAGCTAATCCAGGTTTTTGTAGCTATCTCCATTGTTCACAAGGTTCTAGAGCTCTAGGTCAGCGGCAAAGGGTGCAGGTGGATAGAGGATGGCTCCCTCATGGATCCCTTCCTATCCACTCAAGATTGTTTGCTAAGAGAAGCGCGGGAGATCACAGTGAATCTCCAAGTCAACCACCGGATTAACAAAGAATAGAACCCAAGATCGATTGAAACCTTATCGTTTTGCTTTCAGAATAGCAAAACGACGGTTTAGCGATATAAGTTTAGATAGGATAAATATATTAGGCTTTAATTATTCATACAGTTATTCCAAGATACCTACTATAAAACTTATGGCCGCGCTGTGATTTGGGTGCACGCCAAATGATATAATTGTGAACAATTTGTGAATTCCATGTGAATAGAATTGGTTTTTTTTGTGTGCAAGCGTTGTGTTGATTGGAAGCTCTGAACTGCTATGTGGAGGGCCCCTACAAACAGTAGCAGGTTTTAATCAATTATAATATGATTTCCTTTAATTCTTCAATTGCTCTGTTTTGTGTGACAATGCAACATAATGATCTCGCGAGCGAATTGTTATTTGCATAAGAAATTTAATTTGCTTTATACCTCGTTTAGACTATTATATAATTTTCTTTATACCTGGTAAAACATGGTCCTTTCCTTTGCTTATTATCCATCATAATTGAAGTGTGTTAAATTCACAATATAGATGTTGCTTGGGTTTTTTTTTTTTGAGCAAAGATTGAATAAGTAAAATAGTTCTCTCCTAAACAATTGAGTTCAAACAATATTTCTTCATAGCTAATAGAATAAGTTTCCTTTTGCACTTAGAGAATTAAAAGTTGCATCATAAATATTCAAGATCAAAAATCCCAAAACAATCTAATATAAGTAGAACCACTCTCACATCATCTACAAACTAATTGAATAGAGATTAATTCCTAGGAAACTTAATCAACGTCCCTAAGAATTATGACATTAATATAATTTACAAACACCACCTCCATCTGAAGTTTAGATCTTAACAAATACATAATGACCTAATGAATAACTTCTAAGCACATATTATGCACCGGTACTTCATCAGTCTACGCACCTTGGTTGACAATTTATGATTGACAATTCAAGGACATTGAATTGACCAAACATTTTGGCGTTGTTGTTGGGGAAGTACAATTAGAAGTAGAAAAAAAAAACCATCATTAATTTAAAACATGACATGCATAGGGATAGAGACTCTAGGGGTATATTTGTAGGATGAGGAAGAAGTTTAATTCCCACAAATCCACTCACTTCACCTCGATTCCGAGATTCCACACCACCTACTCAAACCCGATTCTATTTAGTGGTCAACAAAGACTTCCTGAAGTCTCAAGATTGGAAATTCAATCCAAAACTTCACCTACTTCTTCTACTGAAGCTGTAATTGAAGAAAATCCTACATCCCCAACTACAGGAGTAATCTTTCTATCCCCCACTGGTGAACAAATTTTGGGAGAAGAATTAGAAATTCCTAGTGAAGAAGAGGAATTGGAAACTTATTTTGAACAACCATTGATAGAGGAACCATAAAGATTAGAAGAACACTATATTAGCTCCGAAGAATCTATCATGGCTGAAGAAGGGGAAGGAGAAGTACACAATTTCCATGGTGAAGAAGATAGGATTGGAGGCAGAGGAAGAGGAACAGGTAGAGGTAGAGGAGGGGGTAGAGGCAGAGGAAATCAAGATCCTTCGGGATTCCCTATTCTTGATGAAGATACAACCCTCACAATGAAGAATATATCACCCTCTTTTCTTCCTAATTTCCACAGGAAAAGAAACGAAGATCCAGAGACATTTCTCTTCGAATTTGAAGTATTATGTAGATCATATGACTATCTGCATGATGCTCAAAAATTGAAATTGTTCCCTGCCACATTAAAAGACTCAGCATTAAAATGGTTCATGAGTCTAAGAGTGCATTCTATAACAACATGGGGACAAATGAAAGAGGTTTTCTTAGGCAAATATAGAGATTATTACATGCCTAGTAACGTTAAATATGAATTCTTCAAAATGACACAAAAAGAAGATGAAAATCTTGAAGAATTTGTAGAAAGGTTTGTTTATAATGTTAAAAGAGAAAAAATGGATAAGTTGGATGAAGAAACCTTAAAATCTCTTTTACTCAGAGCCGTTTAAGATGAATGGATAGATATCCTTAACCTAACTGGGAAAGGAGATATTTCCCAAGTACCATTTGCAGATATTTTTGATTTATGTGTACATATCTCAAGGGGTAAAGCAAGAGTTGGAAAGAGTCCTAGAGACCCTCTATTGTCGAGAATAAACAAGTCTGCAGCTGGGACAGTTAGCAGGGCAGAAATAGGAAATTTTCTTGATACCTTCAAAACAGATATTTTAGGGATCCTAAGTGAACAAATAAACACCCTTAAAATACAAAACAAGCAAAATTCTGAAAATGTTGCATTATCTATCTTCTGTCCCAAATGTCGGAAAAAACATGCTCTAAGATAGTGTCCCTTAGACTTAAAAGCCATAGAAACCTGTGTCATATGTGCAGATAATCATGATACAAAGGAATGTCCATCCTTACAAGGTCTTAAGTCTATATTCAATGATGAAGGAATCTCGGAACTAGTAGACCCTCTCTACTTTATAGCCAAAAGACCATGGCAAAACCCCCAACCAAATCAATCACAAGGATTTAGACCACAACAATTTTTCGAGTCTTCACAAAGTAATTGGAATTCAACTTAGAAGCCTTGGGCTCTGCCATAATCACAACCTTGGAATCAGGGATGGAAAAATCCTTATGGAGCCTATGCTCAATATCAACAATACTCACCATCCTACCTTTCACCACAATTCTTACCCTCATCTAATCAAATTCCTCAAGCCAATCAATTGCCATAAGTCCCAGTTCAAAATCAATACTCACAACTTTCCCTACCATTTCCACAAAAATCAAATCAACTACCCACTCAACCACTTCCAAATCCTAATAATAAGATACCACAACAACTAGTGTACAACATGGAGAGTCAGAATCCTCAAACTTATGTAATAACCCCACTAGACCTAAACAATGTCCAATTAAGGTTTGGAAGAGTATCACCAATAAAACTCGTGTTGTCATTCAAAGAACAAAATCTGATCTTCAACAACACAAAAATTAATCAGAAGAAGGGGAGACTTCTCTCCCTTAGAAAGAAAATGAACAAACAGAAGAAATTCCAATAGATGCTCCTATCATAGAACAACCTTCAATATCAATTAAACCACCTTCCCCAGAAAGGTTGAAAATCGATGAAGGAATATAGAAACAAATTATCTTGCCTAATTACAATATGATGGATGAATTGAGAAATGTTTGTATTAAGATTCCTTTATTACAAGCCATAAAAGAAATACCAATTTTTGCAAAAACAAATAAGGAATTAAGTACACAACGATCAGGGAGAAGAAGAAAAGATATAAAAAGAATTCAATTAGTCAGAAAAATTGCATACATTATGATGGGAAAGACGAAAATTCAAAACTATTTAGACTCGGGAAGCCCCATTGTAAAAATTCACATCAATGGAACTGAAATACCAAACACATTGATTGACCTAGGAGCAGCTATAAACATAATGAGTAAACAATTTATGGACACACTTAGGCTTCCTAACCTTCAATACACACCAACCTTATTGCAATTAGCAGATAGATCTGTTATTAAACCAAATGGTGTGTTAGAAGATGTTTTTGTAGCTTTAGATTCTTGGGAATATCTTGTTGATTTCATGGTCTTAACACCCAAGAATAATCTAGGAGAACATCCATTAATTCCAGGAAGGCCTTGGTTGGCTACAGCTGATGCTTTTATCGGTTGTAGATCATGTGATATGTTTATTTCAGATGAAAATTCTACAAATAAATTTACATTATACCCCCCTGCAAGAACAACAATAGATACAGAAACTAAATAATGGATAGATGGAGAAGATACAACCTATTTTTTTCACTGAACAAGTGAAAGAGGAAGACTAACTTCTAAATTTACTAGAAAATAATGAATCTTCCTCACATTATGAGTGTAGTCAAAATGAATATCTCTCGTCTAAACAAGTATCATTGTTGTCCATAGAAAAATTTGGGAATTCCTCGATAGAAATCTTTCCAAGAAAAACCTTGAATGTCAATGAAAACTTGGAATACATGCAAAAGAAATAATTGATAGAAATTTTACAGAAAAATTCTTCTGCTTTTGCATGGGAATACACTAACATGGGAGGGATTGATCCTAAAACTTGCACACATCATATCTACATTGAACAAAATGCAAGACCAGTTAGACAACCTCAGCGAAGAATGAACCCAAATCTAAAAGAAATTGTTAAGGAAGAACTACAGAAATTATTAAATGTAAATTTCATCTATCCAATATCTGACAGTCAGTGGGTTTCACCCCTAGTAATTGTCCCTAAAAAGAATGGAAAATGGAGAGTATGCATCGATTACAGGGAATTAAACAAAGCAATATTAAAATACCGCTTTCCGTTACCTTTCATAGACAAGGTCTTAGATACTTTAGTAGGGAAAAAATGTTTTCCTTCTTGGATGGGTTCAATGGATATACCCAGATTCATGTAGCTCCTGAAGGTCAAGATAAAACTGCATTCACTTGTCCATGGGGAACTTACGCTTACCAGGTATTTCCCTTTGGGTTATGTAATGCTCCAGCAACATTCCAAAGGGTAGTCCTCGACATTTTCTCTGACCTTATCCATGATTGTGTGGAAGTGTAAATGGATGATTTCACGGTCTATGGGGATTCTTTCAATGAAGCACTAGGAAATTTAGAAAAAGTATTAATAAGATGTCAAGAAACAAATCTCTCATTAAGTCATGAAAAATGTTTCATGTTGTTTAACGAGGGAATTGTTTTAGGTCCATATTTCTGGAGATGGAATTAAGGTAGACTCATCTAAGGTGGAAGTCATTTCTAAGTTATCAGTGCCAAGTTGTCAAAAGGATGTTAGAAGTTTTCTCGGTTTTACTAGATACTATAGAAGATTTATAGAAAACTTCACAAAAATTGCATCCCCACTCTTTAAATTACTCACCAAAGACTTTGAATTCAGTTGGGATTCTGAATGTCAAGTTGCCTTTGAAACTTTGAAAAAGAGAATTTCTTAAGCACCCATCTTAAAAGGACCTAACTGGAAATTGTCTTTCCATATCTCAACAGATGCTTCAGATTCAGCCTTAGGAGCTATTTTAGGACAAAAGGATCTCACTCCTTATGCCGTTTATTATACTAGAAAAATTTAACTCATGTAGAGTTAAATTATATTATAACCAAAAAGGAGTTCTTAGCTATAATTCATGCCATTAATAAATTCAAACATTATATAACTAGCTATGAAACTTTTTCCCACACAGACCATTTTTCCATTAGATACCTAATGAATAAACCATACACTAATGGAAGAATAACTATATGGCTCCTACTTTTACAAGAATTCAACATAACCATTCTAGATAGGCCAAGAAAACAGAACACAACTGCCAATTTTCTATCTAGAATACAAAATGAAAACAATGAACAACTCGTAGAAGATAAATTTCCTAATGAATATATTTTTGTAGTATCTACTAAATCACCTTGGTATGCAGATATTGCTAACTATTTGGCCACAAGAAAAATTCCATTTCATTTATCTCCAAGAGAAAAAAGAAGAATAGTCCACAATAGCACATCCTATTCATGGATAAATGAAGAATTATACAAGACAAGACCAAACCTCATCATCAGAAGATGTGTTCGGGAGGACGAAATACCAGAGATACTAAAAGCTTGTCATGATGAGCCATGTTGAGGACATTTTTCTGACAAGAGAACTGCTTACAAAATCTTTCTTCTAGGATATTGTTGGCCTTCCATTTTCAAGGACACCAAGGAATATGTTAAAATATGTGACAGTTGTCAGAGAATGGACAGACCTACTCTTTCAAACGAAATGGCACCGCAACCATAGGTACTTATCGAACCATTTGAAAAATGGGAACTGGATTTTGTTGGACCAATCAGCCCACCTTCAAAGCAAAAGAAGTATATTCTGGTATGTACTAATCATGTCACTAAATGGGTAGAAGCTAAAGCACTTCCTTTTGCTACTGAAAATATTGTAGTTTGATTTCTTTTTTAGGATATTTTATTCGTTTTGGTGTCCCAAGAGAAATTGTAACAGATCAAGGGACACAGTTCACATCCAGACTAGTGCAGAAGCTTGTGGACCAATACAAGATAAAACATTGGATGTCAACTCCATACCATCCACAAGCCAATGGACAGGTTGAGTCCATAAATAAGGTGATTGAGGCTATCCTTACAAACATTGTACATCTACATAGGAAAGATTGGGTGAAAAGCTTCCAAAAGCCTTATGGGCCTACAGAACTACATGGGGGAATACTACAGGGAATACTCCCTATGAACTTGTTTATGGGAAGCAAGTCTTACTTCCAATAGAGTTCCAGATCCAAACTTATAAGATAGCAATCCAGTTAGATCTTGACTTGTTAGAATCCCAGAAGCAAAGGATGACACAATTAAATGAGCTTGATGTAATCAAACAAGAGGCCTTCCAGAGGACCAGCTTAGTGCAACAATAGAGGTCAAGATGGCATGATAAGTACATCAAAGAAAAGAAGTTTCATCCAGGAGATTGGGCATTACTCTTTGATTCAAAATTCAAAAATTTTCAAGGGAAATTCCAAACCCATTGGCTTGGACCTTATGAGGTTGAGAATGTCTTTGATAATGGTGCAGTTAGAATCAGGACTATTGACGAAGAAAACTCCTCTATTAGTAAATGGACATCGACTCAAGCTTTACCATAAACCATTAAAAAAAGAGGAATTTGTTAAAATGTTTCAAGACAATTTAGAACTGAAGATGGTCAAGAAGAATTCTTCTTCTTTTCCACCTTAGAAGTTTTCATTCAGTTTTTTCTTCAAAAAAAAAAAAAATTGTACAAACATGAAAACCAACATGTTGTTGGCATGTTTATACAGAAAATTTAAAGTAAAAACCAATTTGTTGGCACTTCAAATTTTCTTTTCAAAAGAAAAAAAAAAACAATAAAGTTCATCTACTAAAGCCTTCTTTCTCTTAAGTTGTAGAATCAGCAACTTTCCATAGCTTGGACAAATTTCCACAGCTTGGAAAAATTTCCATAGCTTTGACAAGTTTCCGCAGCTAAACAGGTTTCTGCCGCCTAATAATTTTGAAGTCTACAAGGATGCTTTGTGATCTGGATTAAAGTACAGTTGACAGCAAGGTACCTGTAGGAGATCAAAGGACAAAAAATAAGGTTAGCAAAAGAAAATTAAAGGTACATGATACTTTAATTTAACAATAGGGAAGGTTATATAGCATGTATGACTAAGAATATATAGTACTAAAGTGCAATCATTATAACCTAAGGGTAATGGCCGCCTAAAAAAATATCATATGCCACCACCTTAAAAGTCATGTCATGACCTTATGCCAAATCTGCCAAATTAACTACCAAATCATAAGTTTGAATGTGCCTAATGGTCGAATTCATTCCCATAATCCTTATGCTAACCCATCCGTTCTTCCCTATTATTATACTCCTCCGATCTTTCACAGCCACTCCATCTTTCCGCCAACTAGCAAACCCTACCAGTCCCATTTTCCTGTCAAGGTAGCCAATCTTTGAGGCAAAGCATCCTTCAGCATGGGGATAATTGTTCAAGCTGAGCTAGCAGGGAATCAATTCCTGGAGGGGTACCCCCAAACTAGGGAGCTGCTGCAAAGAAGACAATGGCTGCAATTCATTTAGAAATTTAACGGCTTCCACAAGGAAGTAACCAAGACATTTTCATGCTCATTCAATGGAATTGAAGCAGAAATTGGGGACATAAAGCTCACAGTAACAAAGTATATGATCGTGGAGGCTAAAAAGCTGCCAAGAAATGGAGAAAAATGGTTTAAAAATAGAGGGATTGACAGCCAGTATTGGAAGGTCTTCCTCAAGAATCTGAACATGGACACTACGGTCTACAGAAAAGGCATTCCCAGCACTGCTCTTAAAAACAAATGGAGAAATTTATTACTTGTGCTTCAGAAGTTTATCACTTGTGAGGGTAGGTTTAGGCAAATGTATTTTTATCATGTTAGGATGATGATGCACTTCCTTGAGGATCATCAGATGAACCTCCCTTATTTCCTCCTAAATAGCCTCAAGAAAATGTCTACAAATGTTCAGGTAAAAAAAAAAAAGTTCAATGCATAGAAAACAACATGTATCATCATGTCTTGGTAAAAATATCGATTGAATTTCATATCCAAAGTATTCGGGATAACTGGGAGAGTTTCCTAGTAAGGAAACACTTTGAAGAAAAATCCCCAGAAAAACCAAGTAGCAGCAGGACCCTCTGAGGGAGGAAGAGAACCATAGAAATGATAAAGGAACAGGCACCTCAAACTCTGACAGAAGTAACAGAAGAAGAGTTGCCTATAATAAAGATTTTGCAGAGAATGAAGAGGGGAAACCCTAGAAGAATGAAAGCTAGCTCGAGTAAAGAAGAATTATCACAAACTAAAACCTCTCCTCTAGAAGAAAAATCAAAGAATAAAAGGAGGAAAGTGCAGAAAATACAAACCCCAGGGTTGAGGAGGAGCACAAGGTTGAGCACGATTCCACAAACAATCTCAAAAACTACATAATATATTAATCTTGAGGAAAATGAGCCAAACGAAAAAAGGATCCAATTGAAGGTGAGCCAATAGAGAATACTCCAATAGAAATTGAGTCAACAGAAAATGAGCCAACAAAGAATGAGCCAATAAGGGATGATCCAATTGAAAACCCTGGAAATTCTCCAACATGGTCACCAAGATCATCACCAAGAACCATAAGCCCAATGCATAGTCCGGGTATGACCCCGCTCAGCAAGAAATATATGACTATATAGAGTCACTGGAAAGGAAGGAGACAACAATAAAGGAAACAAATCAGAGCCCTAGAGAAGGGAGCAACTAGGTAAATGAACAAGCAGCCTCAAACATCTTGAAGCAGGAGATCTTTGAACTAAAAATATTGAATCGGTATCTCAAAAATGAGAATCAAGCCTTGAAGACAGAGAGTGAGATACATATTGCAAAGAGTGACAATCTAATCCTTCTTCTAAGCTTGTGGTATAAGAAAAACAAGAAGTTGAAGAAAGAAAACATAATTATGCAGAGAGAGATTATCAGTTTAAAGTAGACAATTCTAATGAGGAAGCCTAGAATGCCAATCTCTATCAAAAAGGAGAAAACAGTGAAACATGGATATGATAAACAAGAGGCACAAGCAAATGATAAGGAAGAAGTGTATGAGGACATACAACATCTCTAGTTCGGGGGAATGTAGAGTCTGAAGATTGCCCTACCATGACATCCTTTTCGCCTAATGATCCTCTCTTTTTCATATATGTTTACCACCTAAATAAATCCATATCTACCAGGTTTTGATGAAGGTATGAAATAATATGTCTTCTTGTTCATATTTAACTTTATACCCTATTGTTTTGTTAAAGTTGCAATTGGCTACCGAATCAATCTATTTCCGCAGCTAATCCAGGTTTTTGTAGTTGTCTCCATTTTTCACAAGGTTCCAGAGTTCCAGGTCAGCAGCGAAGGGTGCAGATGGATAGAGGATGGCTCCTAGTCAAACTCCAAGTCAACCGTCAGATTAACAAAGAACAGAACCTGAGATCGATTGATGGTTTAGAGATATAAGTTTAGATAGGATAGAGATATTAGGCTTGAATTATTCATATAGTTATGCCAAGAGACCTGTTATAAAACTTATGGCCGCACTGTGATTTGGGTGTGTGCCAAATGATATAATTGTGAATAGTTTGTGAATTCTGTGTGAATAGAATTGGTTTTTTTGTGTGCAAGTGTTGTGTTGATTGGAAGCTCTGAACTGCTATGTGGAGGGTCCCTACAAACAGTGGCAGGTTTTAATCAATTACAATATGATTTTCTTTAATTCTTAAATTGCTCTGTTTTGTGTGAAAATGCATCATAATGATCTTGCCAGCGAATTGTTATTTACATAAGAACTTTAATTTGCTTTATACCTAGTTTAGATTCTTATCTAATTTGCTTTATACCTGGTACAGCATGGTCCTTTCCTTTGCTTATTATCCAGCATAATTGAAGTGTGTTCAACTCACAATATAAATGTTGCTTGGATTATTTTGTTTGAGCGAAGATTGAATAAGTAAAAGAGTTCTCTCCTAAACAATTGAGTTCAAACAATATTTCTTCATAGTTGATAGAATAAGTTTCTTTTTGCACTTAGAGAATTAGAAGCTGCAACATAAAGATTCAAGATCAAAAATCCCAAAACAATCTAATACAAGTAGAACCACTCTCACATCATCTACAAACTAATTGGATAGAGATTAATTCCTAGGAAACTTAATCAACATCCCTAAGAATTAAGACATTAATATAATTGATAAACACCACCTCCATCTTAAGTTTAGATCTTAACAAATACATAACGACCTAATGAATAACTTCTAAGCACATATTGTGCACCTGTACTTCATCAGTCTACGCACCCTGGTTGACAATTTATGATTGACAATTCAAGGACATTGAGTTGACCAAACACTAACATCACTCGCAATTGATTCAAGACGTATCAAGATGTTAGAAGTCAACCACACTAACAAAACACTTAAAAATCACCTGATATAAATTTTTTTCATGGTTGGACAATTTTTAACATCCCGATAGATAGAAAATATTCCTGCCAACTAAAATATGTTCCCTAGGATATCAAGATAGAGTGGTGGGATTTCAAGTTATCAAGTATCAAGGATTTCGTAATGAGCTACTCCTAACAAAGTCTCATCTCAATCTGATATGTTCAACCTTGTTGATGGAACATTGAAATGTTAGGATTTTAAGAGATCGAGAGCTTGGGTATTAACTGATCAATATTTCGAGTGTTGGTTTATCGAGGTTTCAGAGTTTCACGAAAGTGGGAAAAACATATTTTAATTAAATGACCTAATTTATTTATGTTCCAATACTAATAAAAATGTTATGCAGTAAACTCATTTCCTATTAATTGAAATTTCAAATGTTGGGTATCAGGATTTTGGGATTAGACTTAAAACAAGCTTATGGTATGTCTGAACCTGATATGGGAACTTCACTTCGAAACCAACACTGAGAAACCTTCATATAGTCAATGACCTTTGATAGACCACTCTATAACCACCCCCTTCCACACTTACCAATTTCATTGGCCTGTGAGGGTAAACATGAGATGAAGAGTTATTATGACATTACCCAACCTCCAAGCTTTGGTTATGGAAGTGGGGTCGACAACTAACAACTCATAGACATACCTCAAGACTTACAGGACACTTATGGGTCAAAGAACAACCCCAAGTGACCAAACCCTGAGCTGAAGTCATTTTTCCCTGACCTAACACCCTAATCGCATGCACAAGTCTGCAAAGGTTCAGTTATCACCCTGCAACCACATGCACAAGCTTCCTTCCCTGTAGTTATAATCCAAAATCTCCAGCTCAAAGGGTGTGGTCCTGAGATGTGAGCCACTTTTCTAGGCAGCCTCCATACCACTACCCAAAACTGCATATAACTTCTAAGAATGATAAATGACATAATGATGAACCATTCATACAAAACTTGAACAATATTTGACTTAGAACATGCCTAATCCCTAATAGACATTCGTCAAACACATGGTTAACATAAGAGTTACAGGTCATGAATGCATATCTAATCATAAGGGTTTGTGGTCTGTCTGATAATCATCAAGAAGGTCTAATTCCCTCTCATATCAGCTTCAATAACATTTGTCAGTCCATGCATTCATCAACCATTCATATGTTTATCAAATCCTGAACAAGTCATAGCTAGAGCATATTACAAATCCATCCTTATAACCAACATATAACCACATTATTAACCATAACAGAAAAATCATAGTATCCACATAATAACAAGTGTAAGTGCTCATAGATTACAATAAGAAAATAACTCTCATTAACTGATGCAAAATCCAACCAAGCTAGGGACTTCCATGTACCACTAGACCATAGATTGGGTTGAACCAAATCTTTCTTGCAGTCGATCACCCCTATGCCATATTACAAGCATGAATGTGGCATCTCAAGACATAAACAACCAAGGCTTCCTAGATATTAAACCACCTCCACCCTCAGGCTACCGTGATCTCGCCAAAATTGGTCAAGAGATCATGAATCCCAAACAAGATTGGATGCCTCAGAGTTTCTTCACCATAACCTTGAGGAATTTTCTTGTCTCCACCCACCTGTTAAGGGATTCCCAAATATTAAACCACCTCCACCCCTAACCCTTGGGAATTTTCCTTCCTCAACAACTTCCCGTTCTTTCCTTTCTCAATGTGTAGGAGATATAATGTTTTTTTCCATGTTATTCACTCTATTTTGGACCTAATTCATGTTATCCTATTTTTATAAGTACTCCTTTATCCTTCTTTTTCTATTTATACTCCTCCTCTTGGAGTATTTGTTCCACATTTTCTATACTAACTCATATGTTTGGTTTACTCATATATGAGTTTGTCACACAAATCTCCATATCAATGTCATCCATTAACCTTATTTGATCATGTTGACTTTCATGCATCCAAAGTGATTTTCCAATTTCTTCTAATAAGGCATATGAATTTTATTCCAACGTGCTCACTATTTTGTATAAATTTTCTTTCACTCCAAAGATTCTTAACACCTTGTTATACATAATCTACGATCGCAGACAAAAGTATGTTCCCTGGACCTAGTGGCCTGATCTAGAACAATAGAAATCAAAGACTATAAAGTTCTCCTTAGAGAAATTGGAGAATGAAAATATGCTTACTTGTGATCCTTCGCAAGCTCTTATCTCCTCTTGGCTTATAAGTTCCAAACGTAGCTCTGATTGCTATAATTAGAACCTGCACAAACAATCAACACAAGTCAAATATCTATGATATCTATGTAGCATTATCCAATCACTTTACTGAATGGATCAACGTAGCATTGAAATATATGAATGTAAACATAACATAACACATATATGAAAACAATATACTCTTTGTATTAATATTAAAGGGAGAGTGTTTACAACCAAAAGTGGAAGTTGATCTTGTAGAGATCTCCCCAAGTTGACTTTTCCTTCCTTGTCACAATGCACACCTCAAGATCACCCTAATGCATGAGAATGATAACACTCTTATGATCAAAGAAGTAGCATAAGGGTATGATTAGTCTCCTAAAATCCAACCTATAGCCTGTGGATGACAGTAAATAATAGGAGAGGATGGTAGTTTAAGAATTCTTATCCATTTACCAATATAGGCTTGAGACCCACTCTTGATGGGAGGATGAGCTCAAGGGATAAGAGGTGAAATCTCCAAGGTAGGATGAGATAGGATTTTAAGTTCTTATCCAAGGTAAATGGTTGTAACAACTCTTGGAAGCTTTCGGAAGAGGAAGCTTTGGGATTCTTTTTATTTTCCCCGAATTTCTAGAATCAGTACACCCCCAGTAAGGGACATCCTACTTTGATTAGATCAGGTGCAGAACTGAGCAACCTGTTGTTGAACGCAAATCCCTAAAGGGCCACGGTGCGTTGGGCTTAAAAGCACTAGAATGAAGCAGTCAAAAATAGAAACATAGGAATTTGGGAGAGTCATGCTTAGGGCTTTGTGTAGGGATGATGACAAGGTGTTCATGGATGTTGATTGATCCAATTTGTAGGCCTATTAACCAGATGTGAAAAAATGGCCTATAAAATATTGCCCCCTAAAGCACAAAGTCATAAATGACAACTAATGACTGAAGTGCTTTACATTGTGACAAGTTCAGATCAAGAACAATCGTATTATCATCTATTACAATACATTTTCATCATGATATCTTTGTTGAGGGAGGCATACCCATACTCAACACATAAGTTAACATTACATGTAAAATGATCAAGAAGACATGTCCACTGATGAAAAAGGGTGTACCCATGATTATATGACTATCTGTATGATCATGGCCATCATACATTATGGTATTGTATTAATCTTGAAACCATAGCTCGGATGGATGGAACTAGATCTGAGGTCTTCTATCTCATTCACTTGATCGTCCAATGTACGAGTCTAACCATGTGAATAAAGGAGCTGGAGTCGAGCATGGCAGACACCATCTGATTACTGGCCAATGATGTAAGTTGTTAAAAGACATGAGAGAAACCACCCATGATGTTAATGGCTTTCAAGGTACAAGAGTACAATCCATATGGTCTGAATGCATGAGTTGAATTCAAACACCACATAGAATGTGTTGGTTAAAGGCGAATGATGAAAACTTGTCGCTGAGAGCAAGGAAACTTGTTATTGATGTATACAAGTCCCAAGGTACTGAATGAGGAGTTTCTAAGTCAACTTCTTGGATAATGAAATGACGTCGATAGGAAGTAACTTGTCACAGGAGGTCCTTGATGTATCCCCCATCAATGACACGAAAGGGATATCATGATTTGAGAGAGAATGACATCAATGTAAAACTGGTTCAGGAACCACAGACATGGAATGAAGGCTTAACAGTATCGTAGAAGATATCAACTAAATGACTTTTCTTGAACACACCAGCGACACTCAATGGAGTTCGAAGTATTGACCCAAAACTGAAAACGGAGGCTTTGAAATGGTGTTATAAACCAAAAGACAAGCAGATTTCCCATATTTCCCAACCCAATAGCCACAGAGATGAAGTGAAAGAGTGTCGTGTTCAAGAGCAACTCACTGCCATTAATAGGTGGAATATCCCATTTTTCGAATTTCCCCAACCATTTATGGTCAGTAACTCTTTATTTTTTAACAAGCTTGAGGAGGATAACATATGCTTTATTTGTAAGCTCATCCTCTCAATGAATCCGTCTGAGCATGTTTAATGAACCCAGAGAAGGAGTTGTTTGGTCCCATCATGTTCAACGAGACCATTGTTGTTTAATGTTTTAATGACTCTAATGAAGGTCTAACTCGACATCTTTTTCATGTTTAGAGAGTTAGAAAAATAGGCAAAAAATAAAACTCCAAAGGTTCCTTTCGTAGATAGTCTCTTGAGTCTAAAAAAGGTAGAAAATAATACTCAAGAGAACCTCTTAGCCATGTTCGACTAAGGCATTCCTTTTTCGTAAATAGTATATCTTTTTTCCGAAAATAAAAATAAAAAATAAAAATAAATAAATAAAATAAAATAAAATAAATCAATAAATATAATAAATAAATCAATAAAATAAATAAAAAATAAAAAATAAATAAAAAAATAAAAATAAAAAAGAGTTCAAAAAGATAAGTGGTCAACAATATTTTCATATTTGGGGAGTCTAAAAAGAGTTGAAAGAGGACTCCAAGGGATTCCTTTTTCGTAGGTTTACAGAACCTGGAAAAGCAATAAAAATATGCTCCCTGGTAAAAATGACCCGTTTTAATTCAGACATCATCAAATCTGTTAAAATAGTTGTCATCTTGATCAAAACACCACCAAAATATTAAAAATACTTTTTTCATGATAAAACTGAGTCATATTTAGGCCAAAACATTAATAAATGAATGATGAAAATGACCATAAAATAGGCAAAAGGTAATTCATTTTTACCATTTAACATTTACTTCTTGGAGAGTGAGTTCAAAGTGTTTTCCCCCAATCTTCTGCAGCTAGTTGCAAAAAATCCAATGGATCATTTTAAGTGTCGTCACTTCTAGGTAGGAACTAGAACCTTTCTCTTTATTTTCATGGTCCCATTTTGTGATTTCATGCACATTTGTCAATTTTTTGAGGGCCCTAGGGATCTAATTCCTCACCATAGCTCTAACGCACCCCTAGAATGTCGAAAGGTCATTGAAAAAGGAAAAAATACATTGGGGGAAGTGCCGCAACACATTGTCTACCCTTAGGAGGGTGCCTTGGGTGCAATTTCCAACTTTTTTTTGCTTCTTCACGTCAAAATTTCTCTATTTTTTTGCATGAAATATGTCCTAATGATCCTCCTTGTGATGTTTCAAGTGTTTATTGGAACAAAATGGCCTTGATATAGAGGGAAAAAGAACGTGAAGAACAAGATTTGACTACAGCTAATGATCCTAACACAACCTGGGCTTTAAGAGATTGTGGACTCTTAAAATTCTTTTGGCTTCCTAGTATGAGACAACAAATAGAATTATTGAAGTATCTTGTATGTTCATGGGATGTTCAAGCATTAGCATTCAGACTTGGTGCATATACATGTAGAGGATATATATTTCTTGACTGGTCTGTCAAGGTGAGGTGCCCTTGTATCTTTATCTGTCTCAAGGAGTGGTGGAGAGACAGTAAAAGATTACATCAGTGCACATTTTCGACCAAGAACCCAACCGACTAAATATGGAAAAATCGACATCATGGATGTAGTATGTTTTCCTTTAAGAATGATCTTGTTCATTATTGCCAGATTGGTTGGAACTGCATCTCTTCATGTGATGAACAAGTCACATATGCAGTATGCTCTAGAATGTCTAGAGCTGACAATATTCAACTAGAGTGAAGGGGTATTCGTAAACATGAAATAATAATTGACTAAGGCAAATGATGGATGATTAAATAATTTTGGCTATGGTTCAATTTTGATTTATTTTTCTTTAGAGCAGATTCCATTACTCAGGCCACAATATATTCTACTCAAGCCCACAAATCTGAGAGTCCTACGGATGAGAAGATGGGTGGATCTCATGTCTAGACATGTTGGTTCATCGTCAATGAGCTTCTCACCAGTCTTCTTCTGATGGTTGCGCATGCAACTCATTATGATAGAATATTATCCATATGCAAGAGTGGATTTTCATAGAGACTCGGAGCTCGTGCTTCCTAATGGCAAGCGATGGGGTGCCATAGGTAAAACATTTTGACTTTTTTTATATTTTTAAGCTTTACAATTTTTTGTGATTCTTTATGTATCCAAGACTAAATTATTGGTTTTTACACATGCAGATATTGTACCCATTCAACTAGTGGTCTATTCTTATCTTCATCGTGTAGTAGACCCACAACAGGCACCAACAACAATACAGGTAGTTGCAGCAGGGCGAGAGCTACTATAGGATCTCAATGTGGCTGAGACCCTTGCATAGGTTGAGCATCACATGGAGGGGTTGACTTGTGGTATAACTGAGACTAGGGTCGAAGAGCTCCTTATGAGACTACAATGACATACTATCGGTGTGCCTGGCCGTATTATTCAGCTACTGTGTACAATGGTTCGCGCAGTGGCATGCTACCATGAGCACTATGATTAGTCTACTAAAAGACTTATAGCCATATTTTGATTGCAAGTATATTTTAGGCTATGTGGCCACATGTGTCTCAAGCACAAATTTTGTAAAACCAAAAACATCTGCGACACATGTTCAATACACATCATATCACATTGAAAGAAATAATAGAACCATAAGAAACACTAAAAAATAGTTAAAAATGGTTATATATATATATAATAAGAAACATTGAAAAACAGTTATATATATATCTATATCTATAGATATATATATATTATATATATATAAGAAAGTTGTGTGTGTATATATATATATATATACACAACTTTCCTTATTTTATATATATATTAACTGTTTTTCAGTGTTTCTTATTATTCTTATTATTATTATTATACATACTATTTTTTAGTGTTTCTTATGGTTCTATTATTTCTTTCAATGTGATGTGATGTGTATTGAATTAATTTTCATGTGTCACAAATGTTTATCTAAATCATCATTATCCAATGCATATGTCAATGTATTTAGATTTCTAGAAATATGTTGATATTGGATGAAATCAAAATATCTTTCCAGAAGGAAAACCCTCATGAACATGTGAAACATAGTTTGACTTCTAACCGAATAGACATTAGTCAATTTTAGTACTACAAGTTGTGAGTCGAGTATGACAACTATACGTCGGATACCATGGTAAATAACATAGACAATTGTTTGATCATTGCGCTATACTCAGCGATGTTATTCGTAGAGCGACTTATACAAATGCCTTGTAAACACACTATCTCGCCATTTAGGGCATATGTAGCCCATGTTGCAGAGGAGAGGTTCCGAGTACATGACTAGCACCATCAGCATAACCAACGTATGGTTCGAGGGATGTCAACATTTGCAAACCAAATGTAAACAAGATTAATAGAAACCTAGGAAACTCTGAAGGGAACACACTACAAACACAGTCAACCACACCTATATACAGTATGTTCACAGTGCACTACAAAAAATACTCAAGCATAGTATTCCTTAAGGTACAACCCATTCCTAAGATGCACCAAGGGAACTCCATCAAAATCAACTAGCCTATAGGCCCCTTTAGCAAGAACACACTTGACAATATATGGACCCAGCGACGTTTGTCCATGGCCAGTCACCAACCACCTTGAAAGATTTTGATGGAAGAACTTATAAACCGTGTGTGATTTTGAATTATCTACTGGTATAATTAGGCGGAAATGCGTTATCAGTAGAAGTCAAAGTTATCGACGAACCTCTAGATTATAATCTTTTACTAGGTTGTACATGGGTCTATGTCTTTTGTTTTGCCCAATGATCAAGCAACCAGTTTGCTAATGACCTAATGACGAGAACAAAGAAAAATATAAACAAATTCTCATCATAGGCACTCAAAACAAAAAGAAACAAGATGAAGGATTCTAAGAGAGCTAAACACACTCAAGGACGTAAGGAGGACCAACTAGAACCAAGTTAATCACAGAGAAAAGCATGAAAATGCAATTTTTTGCATGAAACAAGGGCTAGCGCAGATGCAAAGAGGCTACCAATGCTCTGCAATGCATGTACAAAAAAATGCCAAGGTGCTCTACATTGCTCAATTAGCAGACCAAGGGGTGCGTTGATCAAGGAAAAGCCACTTTTTGACACAAAAATCAAATGCAACTCAATTAAAGGTCTTCTTAGGGTCAATCCAAACTGAGTGAGACATTGTAGGTCTATTCAAGAGGTGTAACAAGGGAAAAGGTCAAGGAACCCACTAAGGGAATGAATTGATCCCCAGTGGAGTCGTCGATTTGTTATATGGAATCTACAACTCCGAACATAAGTATCTTCCCTAGACCTAGGTGGCCTGGTCTAGAACAACATAAACCAAAGACTATAAAGTTCTCCTTAGATAAATTGGAGAATGGATAGATGCTTAATCATGATTTTTCACAAGGTCTTCTCTCCTCTTGGCTTGTAAGCTCCAATCGCAGCTCTTATTGCTATAATTACAACCTGCACAAACAATCTACACAAGCCAAATATCTATGACATCTATGTAGCATTATCTAATCACTCTATTCAATGGATTAACATAGCATTGAAATATATGAATGTAAACATAACATAACACATATAGGAAAATGATATACTCTTTGTGTTAATGTGAAAGGGAGAGATTTTACAACCAAAAGTGGAAGTTGATCTTGTAGACATCTACCCAAGTTAACTTGTCCTTCCTTGTCAGAATGCACACCTCAAGGTCACAGTAATGCATGGGAATGATAACTCTCTTATGATCAAAGTAGCAGCATAAGGGTGTGATTAATCTCCCAAAAGAAAACCTATAGCTTGTGGATGACAGTAAATATATAGGAGAGTATGGTAGTTTCAGAATTCTTATCCATTTACCAATCTAGGATTGAGATGCACTCTTGATGGGAAGATGAGATCAAAGGATAAGAGGTGAAATCTCTAAGGTAGGATGACATAGGATTCAAATTTTTTATCCAAGGTAAATGGTTGTAGCAACTCCTGGAAGCTTCGCTATTCTTTTTATTTTTCCTAAATTTCTCGAATTATCACACTCCCAGTAAGGGACAACCTGCTCTGATCAAAGCATGTGCAAAACTAAGAAAATTTTTGTTGAATGTGGGTCCCTAAAGGGCTAGGGTGCGCTTGGCCTTAAAAGCACTAGAATGAAGTAGTCAAAGTTAGAAACTTAGGGATTTGGGAGATTCATTCTTAGGGCTTTGTGCAGGGATGATGACAAGGTGTTCATGGATGTTGATTGATCCAATTTTACTAGATGTGACAAAATGGCCTACAATACACCTCATAAAATGAGAACTCGTGCAGCTAATAGCTCATATCACTAAGTTGTATGTTTGTTTTAGATGTTTGTGGGTGTTTTCTCAAACTTACAATCATAGAATGATATTCAAACACACTCTATTTTCTGGTCACCATTATTAATTTCACGTACAAATGACCATTTAGAAATGAATACTTCATACCTTTTTGTAAGGATTTATCCATGATTGTGCACCAATGATTAATTGCTTCAATCATGCTATTATCTTCTATAATCATTGCATATTTATCATGGTCCTCAAGCTCCATACTTATATCATTACCATCTTTCATAAATCATTTCATGACTCCATTTACTTTATCATTTGACGTATCTCTAAACCAACTCATGACTTTCTTCATGTCTCCATTTTTCTTAGGATATTGTCTGAGTTCTGAAATATTCTCTTTGACTTTCGTCCCTTGGATATCCATTGCATCCATCTTTCCACTTATTCTATTGTTAGGTGAATTCTCCAACAATGTATCTATCCTTAGGCTTTCAAAAGACTAACTTATATCTTCCTACTCTTGGTTGTATTTTTGCTTCTCAAATATATCATCTCCTAGAGTCTTTGTTTATATTCAAATTCACCAACTCTATGACTATTTTTGAGAATTCTTGGGCACTCCATATGACTAACTTGAATCATGTCTACAAACTTTATGAATTCCTCATCAAACTTGGTATTTCCTAACCATTCTTATAGAAACTCAAATTATTCTTCAGGCACTGCTGGAGTCTTCTTAGTTTTGGCCTCTTCTATGCCTTCATGAGGCAATTCTTTATCTTCTTTCATTACAACTTTCTATGGTTGTCCATCTTCATATACTTCATCACTTACACACACACACACAAATTCTTCGTTTCAAAATCATAAGATTCTTGAGTTCCTATTGATGCTCCTGACATCATCTCCTTATGCTTAAATCTGGCATTCTTCAAGTATTTTATGAAATAGTCTTAAGGTATATCATCTTCCTCATCATCTTCTCTAAGAATTTATCCCTACTCTCGTTCACAAATATGAAATTTGATCTCTAAATATTTCTTTCGACACTCACTTTCCCTAAGTTTTTCTTCTATTTTGACCTCGGCATTCAATCTGTGTATCAATTTCCTTGCATAAAATTGTGCAATAGGTCATTTAAATTTATTTCTCAAATTCCATCCACACTTATGATCTTTTGCAATTTTCTTCAGTGGGTTCCTCATCTCATTGGATTGTTCTTTTAACTCAACTATGTCCATATCCAATTCTTCATTACTTATCTTATTTCCGCCAATTTCATTTACATCTTTTCTCCTCTTGTTGTGGATTTTTCCTCAATTCTTTTCATAACTATCCATAGTCATCTCTATATATTTCAATATGATCTTCTCCATACTCATTTATAATTTGCAACTAAGCCTCCACAGCAGCAAGTTGTTTCCATCCTGCTACACAATACCTCTCCAATCTTCTCTCCTGAACTTGTCCATTTGGTATGACTGGTTCTTTCTACTAGGAACCTCTAATATGCCTTTGCTTCTCTATGATTTTGCACTCTAATCACACTCTCCTCGTGATAACTTCCATTGTTCTCCTTACTCCTAATCATCAATCTAGAAGCTGTTATAGTCTCTCTACTATAAGGTCTCACCACACTTTTCCTTCCTCTATTAATACAAATACAAATGACAATTACTTCTACAAGAGTTAACTTTAAGACATATTTATTATGTTTACTTGTCATATCTATCTTCAAAAACTTCTATGTTCTCTACAAAAAAATTCCCAATCTTTCCCTATTGAGCTGTCTTCTTACATTTCTACACTACAATTTCCTTAGGTGGAATTTTTCTTTCTTCTTCAGACTTATTTGTTACAACTTCTATTTGCATAAATTCTAACCCTTCCTACACACAAGTCTCAATCTGCTAAAATATGCACTCAACACCTCAACATTAGCTCCTTCTTAACAATATATCTTTGAAAAATAGTGATTGGATGGGCATATTTCACACATGATGACTCAACTACTCTCAACCCAAATCAAACACAATATTTTCAAAATTAATAGATTTACATCTCACCTTTTCAAACACACAAGATTCTCCAACTGTGATACAAAAAATGATGCAACCATAAACTTTTCCTCCTGCACTTCAACTCCATCTCTCAGATTCTTTGTTTTTTGTTTCTCCTGAACATGCTCCATGATGTTTGTTAACCTTTTCGTCAACCTATGATAATTATTTCCCATAATTTGCAATTACTTTCATCTTTATTATTGGGCATATTAGAATGTTGGCCCACTGAGATACTGAGAATCCATGCACCTCATAAATTTCCCTGGTACATTTACATCAAAATATAGATAGACATGTCAAATGATGATGCCTCTTCCTATTAACTAACATCACTAGCTATTGGATTTCACCATATCAAGATTGTGGAAGTGAACCACACATATGAAACACTTTAAAAATCACTCGATATGAGTTGTTATGGCAGGCAAACAAATTTTTGCGTCCCAATAGACATAAAATATTCTCATCAACTAATGTTCCCCGAGATATGTGGATATTGGTAATTGGGGCTTTATTAATGCTCTACTCCTAACAAAGTCTCATCTTGATCTAATAAATGGAACCTTGTTAATGAAACATTGAAATGTTGGGCTTTCATGAGATTGAGATACTAGGTGATCAGGATTTTAGATATCAACTAACCAAGGTTTCAAAGTTTCATGAGACTGAGCAAAACAACTTTTAGTTAAAACATTTGATATGTTTCTATCTCAATACTAATAGAGACGTTGTGTCATGGACCCATTTCCTGTTAGTCGATGTTTTAGATGTTATGTGTCAGGATTTTGACATTACACTTAAAACAAGCTTATGATATGTCTTGGTCTACAATGGGAACTTCGCTTCAAAACCTTGCAACTCTAGGAAACCTCCAATAAGTCACTCCTTCTACTCAGTTGCTTAATCCCAACCTCAACATTACATAATAACACATACATACTCAGAAACCTATTTATAGATAAATAAATACACATGTAACTATGAGTTGAGAGATAGCGCAATCATGTAATATCAAAGCACATGAAGAACAGAAGATTTTTCTCACAATTCTACTATGTATTAATTGGAGATAAATACATCAATAAAAGAGGGACATACATTTTTTGGAGGCATAAACACATTGTCTCATTGCAACCAAACTATGTACATAGAATTTCTCTTAAATATATATCTACCTTTAATTTTTACTCCTCTCCCTTTTTGGGACTAAAGTCATTGTTTTATCTTGGCCACTCTCTTGCCTTGATTTCAAGTAGTTTGGGCCCTCCTTTGACCCAACCACACACCTCAATCCATGTCCAAAGGCTTACAAAAATACTTGGAAAATTAAACTTCCAAATTACAAAAAATCTTAACAACTCCAATTTTTTTTGCAACTAATCACTAAAATACCTCTTGATTCTAACCTATTACAAACAAAATCTATCTTCTAAATGTTGTTATACTTGTATGAGGATCTCGTCCTCCACAAGGACTTCTCCTTATATAGTGCTTGTAGCTAACAATATTAACTATCAAACCAATCTTTAAACAATTGTTACATTATGGTTTCATGAATTTTTTTCTTTTACCATGGTAAATTAGTAACAAATTGAAGTAATATAGGCAAGGTCCAAGATCAAACCTAGTGGTTTCCACTTGTATATCCAATAGCATGTAATCCAGGTATATTGGAAGTTATGACTTAGCAAGAGCGGATACTACACAAGGGTGGGGGAGCCTACTCCTAAAGCCTTATCACAATGAGCCAAAGATGCCCCCTTGTGGAATTGAAATCAGGTGGAGGGGATAACATCCCATTGTTTCAATCACCCGGTCATCCCATGAGGAGACCAATAAAAGAATTCTTAATAATATCCTCTAATATAAATTAAGGGAACCCACTCCATTGATAAAGTCTTATTTGATTGTCTAGAGTTCAAAATTTGACTTCAAGAAGATGCTCTTGCATCATTTATATTTCCTAGTATGAGAAGTACATGTACTTAAAAATATATTGATAACAACAAAAACATTTTAACGTGGAGAATGTGGGTCATAAATAAAATATTCAAATGGACATGTTGATCTGTAAATTGTTGTGGACATTCCATTAAACAATTCCTTAAAACATATCTGATAAATTTATATTGAAAATTGAAAATCTATATTATGAATGTTATTTTCCCTAGACTCCTGGATTTATTAAGTTATTGTTTTTATGCACCTACTATAGAAAATGCAAAAAATAGAGAACAAACAAAAACACAATAAGTTTGTAATACCCCCACTAGTTTTTAATGTAAATTTAAACACCTTCATATTAGGTTGGTGAGTCAAAGACATTTTGGCGAGCCTGTGTGCTTATGTATTAATGTTTTATATATTTTGGGGCCAATATGCATAGGATCATATGTCAATTTTGATTATATGGCCAAAAGGCTAAGATTGTATGCATGGTAACTAATGTACATATTTTATATATAATAAAATAATATGAAATAGACTGGTTATGGTACCACTCCATGGTAAGAGTATAAGGAGCACACAACTCCACATACATGGGCAACAATGTTGATGGTAGTTGGTGGTGATAGGTAGACACCGAGGTCCACATGGCCTCGGCATGCCACATAGCAGATAAGCCATGTAGTGGGACCATGTATATATACTTGCCTATAAATAAAGGAGGATTATTATTATTATTCATGGATTATCTAAATGGATTATCATAAGGACAAGCATTGTTTGGTGCAGGATGAGGATGTTGGTTGGATTTTGGTCCTAGGGTGACCAGTTGATGAGCCTTGAGTATGGTTTCTGATATTAGTTGGGAGTTGTTTCAGTTGTGACCTGCAGGGTGCTTGAATAACCCTAGAGCAACATAGTTGTTGCGTTCGCACCTTGGCAGGTATGGCCAGGAGAATGCCTAGGGCTTTGGAGCATCATGACTGTTGTGTTGGCACCTTGGTCACAAAGATTATATTATTATTGGTTTAATGTTGCCTATGGAGTTTGTAGCCCCGACTCAGGGGTGACGCATGGTTAAAATTAATGAACAATGTGGTCTATGGTGGAACGTGGAGATCCTTTAGCCAACCATATTCGCTTGCACAGATACATGTTCCCGATAAACATTAAGTACATTTGTTTATATGTATGTGCAATGGTTGTCATATGACATACACTACTTCTTTATGATGGACGAAAACCTAAAATTTGAGGTTTTGCACTATCATATATAAATTTTTGATAATTATGTTACGTGTATAATTTCGTTGTCTAGTAAATGCTCAAATTATTATTAGTTGTTAATATCATAACATTGATTATGAATTATAAGTATAAATCAAGTATTACTTAACTTTATATTCATATCTACAAAAAATAAGTTATTTTCCTATTCATAATCATATCAATTAAATGTTAAGGAAGTATGGCATCGCCCAATAGGAGACAAGGGACATTACAAATGGTATCAGAGCCATAGCATTGGGCTTCATTAGGCCACAATTGAAAGCAAAATCAATAAGTTGTGGGTTATTCATTAATTGTTTAATGAAAGTCATAACAGTGATTGTCTGCCAACTATTTGATGAAAGTTGAAGCAAAGAAAATGGTTAAAAATTACCTAGCCAATATTGTTAGTCCCCAGGAAGGATTAGGCGCTAAAATCATTGCAATTGAGTGAACATTTTGAAGGGAAAAATTACTAATTTTAGCCTAAGAGGGCTAAAGTTCGTATACATAACATGATTTCTGCATGTTAAGGTTTTTTGGGCTTATTATACACACACACACGACATACCCAACAAAAGACACATATATATTTTTCACATGAGTGCTCGAATAGGGTATCTTAAGTTTCAATGGTTTTTTTTTACATGGAATATTCACATATATTTGCATGTATGAAGTTTTAAATGAAATGATTAATGTGTGTTTACACGATGTGTTTTGTATTTTATATATATATATATATATATATTATATATATAATATATATATATATATATATATTATATATATATATATATTAATTGTTTTAAAGGGGAAATTCTCATGTCATGTAGCGCTTACATATTTCATATACCTCTCATCACTAAATGAAGTGCTTATTTGTAGGTTTTATATAAGGTCATAGGTGTATCCACATATGAAATTATGTTGAATAATGTGTATATGTGTGTGTGGTGTCTTTTGTGATGTATGAGTCGTATCAAGTGCACATGGGATTTTTTTTATGGGGTCATATCGATATATATATCGTGGAGTTATAACAATTTGCTTTTGAAGCTTCCCTTATCATGGACAATTTAGGGCAGTCAAAGGGTTGTAAGCCTTTTACTACAATGGAGTGGAACAATAATAATAATAAACTATTTTTGAAGGGACCTAGTCCATGATGAGCTATTGGCCATGACCCCTCATATTTTTCAAGCACACTTGTTGTTGTTGAGGAAAGGAGTTGGACAGTGGAGAATGGAAAACCACCAACAATAGAACACATGAATCTCAGGGATCTACGTATATGGTGTTATGCATATTGGATGAAATCAAAATATCTTTCCAAAAGGCAAACCCTCATGAACATGTGAAACATAGTTTGACTTCTAACCGAATAGACATTATCAATTTTAGTACTACAAGTTGTGAGTCGAGTATGACAACTATACGTCGGATACCATGGTAAATAACATAGACAATTGTTTGATCATTGCGCTATACTCAATGATGTTATTCGTAGAGCGACTTATACAAATGCCTTGTAAACACACTAACTCGCCATTTAGGGCATATATAGCCCATGTTGCAGAGGAGAGGTTCCGAGTACATGACTAGCACCATCAGCATAACCAATGTATGGTTCGATGGATGTCAACATTTGCAAACCAAATGTAAACAAGATTAATAGAAACCTAGGAAACTCTGAAGGGAACACACTACAAACACAGTCAACCACACCTATATACAATATGTTCATAGTGCACTACAACAAATACTCAAGCATAGTATTCCTTAAGGTACAACCCATTTCTAAGATGCACCAAGGGAACTCCATCAAAATCAACTAGATCATAGGCCCCTTTAGCAAGAACACACTTGACAATATATGGACCCAACCACGTTTGTCCATGGCCAGTCACCAACCACCTTGAAAGATTTTGATGGAAGAACTTATAAACCGTGTGGGATTTTGAATTATCTACTGGTATAATTAGGCAAAAATGTGGTATCAGTAGAAGTCAAAGTTATCGACGAACCTCTAGATTATAATCTTTTACTGGGTCGTACATGGGTCTATGTCTTTTGTTTTGCCCAATGATCAAGCAATCAGTTTGCTAATGACCTAATGACAAGAACAAAGCAAAATATAAACAAATTCTCATCAAAGGCACTCAGAACAAAAAGAAACAAGACGAAGGATTCTAAGAGAGCTAAACGCACTCAGGGACGTAAGGAGGACCAACTAGAACCAAGATAATCATAGAGAAAAGCATGAAAATGCAATTTTTTTCATGAAACAAGGGCTAGCGCAGATGCAAAAAAGAGGCTACCAATGCTCTGCAATGCATGTACAAAGAATGCCAAGGTGCTCTACAACGCTCAATCAGCAGACCAGGGGGTGCGTTGATCAAGGAAAAGGCACTTTTTGACACAAATATCAAATGCAACTCAAATAAAGGTCTTCTTAGGGTCAATCCAAACTGAGTGAGACATTTGAGGTCTATTCAAGAGGTGTAACAAGGGAAAAGGTCAAGGAACCCACTAAGGGAATGAATTGATCCCCAGTGGAGTCGTCGATTTGTTATACAGAATCTACAACTCTGAACATAAGTATCTTCCCTAGACCTAGTGGCCTGGTCTAGAACAACATAAACCAAAGACTATAAAGTTCTCCTTAGAGAAATTGGAGAATGGATAGATGCTTAATCATGATTTTTCACAAGGTCTTCTCTCCTCTTGGCTTGTAAGCTCCAATCGCGGCTCTTATTGCTATAATTACAACCTGCACAAAAAATCTACACAAGCCAAATATCTATGACATCTATGTAGCATTATCTAATCACTCTATTCAATGGATTAACATAGCATTGAAATATATGAATGTAAACATAACATAACACATATAGGAAAATGATATACTCTTTGTGTTAATATGAAAGGGAGAGAGTTTACAACCAAAAGTGGAAGTTGATCTTGTAGACATCTCCCCAAGTTAACTTGTCCTTCCTTGTCATAATGCACACCTCAAGGTCACCGTAATGCATGGGAATGATAACTCTCTTATGATCAAAGTAGCAACATAAGGGTGTGATTAATCTCCCAAAAGAAAACCTATAGCTTGTGGATGACAGTAAATATATAGGAGAGGCTGGTAGTTTCAGAATTCTTATCCATTTACCAATCTAGGATTGAGATGCACTCCTGATGGGAAGATGAGATCAAAGGATAAGAGGTGAAATCTCTAAGGTAGGATGACATAGGATTCAAATTTTTTATCCAAGGTAAATGGTTGTAGTAACTCCTGGAAGCTTCGCTATTCTTTTTATTTTTCCTAAATTTCTAGAATTAGCACACTCCTAGTAAGGGACAACCTGCTCTGATCAGAGCATGTGCAGAACTAAGCAACTTTTTGTTGAATGTAGGTCCCTAAAGGGCTAGGGTGCGCTTGGCCTTAAAAGCACTAGAATGAAGTAGTCAAAGTTAGAAACTCAGGGATTTGGGAGATTCATTCTTAGGGCTTTGTGTAGGTATCATGACAAGGTGTTCATGGATGTTGATTGATCTAGTTTTACTAGATGTGAAAAAATGGCCTACAATACACCTCATAAAATGAGAACTTGTGCAGCTAATAGCTCATATCTCTAAGTTGTATGTTTGTTTTACATGTCTGTGGGTGTTTTCTCAAACTTACAATCATAGAATGATATTCAAACACACTCTATTTTCTGGTCACCATTATTAATTTCACATACAAATGACCATTTAGAAATGAATACTTCATACCTTTTTGTAAGGATTTATCCATGATTGTGCACCAATGATTAATTGCTTCAATCATGCTATTATCTTTTATAATCATTGCATATTTATCATGGTCCTCAAGCTCCATACTTATATCATTACCATCTTGCATAAACCATTTCATGACTCCATTTACTTTATCATTTGACGTATCTCTAAACCAACTCATGACTTTCTTCATGTCTCCATTTTTCTTAGAATATTGTCTAAGTTCTGAACTATTCTCTTTAACTTTTGTCCCTTGGATATCCATTGCATCCATCTTTCCACTTATTCTATTGTTAGGTGAATTCTCCAACAATGTATCTATCCTTAGGCTTTCAAAAGACTAACTTATATCTTCCTACTCTTGGTTGTATTTTTGCTTCTCAAATATATCATCTCCTCGAGTCTCTGTTTATATTCAAATTCACCAACTCTATGACTATTTTTGAGCATTCTTGGACACTCCATATGACTGACTTGAATCATGTCTACAAACTTTATGAATTCCTCATCAAACTTGGTATTTCCTAACCATTCTTATAGAAACTCAAATTATTCATCAGGCACTGTTGGAGTCTTCTTAGTTTTGGCCTCTTCTATGCCTTCATGAGGCAATTCTTTATCTTATTTCATTACAACTTTCTATGGTTGTCCATCTTCATATACTTCATCACTTACACACACACACACAAATTCTTGGTTTCAAAATCATAAGATTCTTGAGTTCCTATTGATGCTCCTGACATCATCTCCTTATGCTTAAATATGGCATTCTTCAAGTATTTTATGAAATAGTCTTAAGGTATATCATCTTCCTCATCATCTTCTCTAAGCATTTATCCCTACTCTCGTTCACAAATATGAAATTTGATCTCTAAATATTTCTTTCGACACTCACTTTCCCTAAGTTTTTCTTCTATTTTGACCTCGGCATTCAATATGTGTATCAATTTCCTTGCATACAATTGTGCAATAGTTCATTTAAATTTATTTCTCAAATTCCATCCACACTTATGATCTTTTGTAATTATCTTCAGCGGGTTCCTCATCTCATTGGATTGTTCTTTTAACTCAACTATGTCCTTATCCAATTCTTCGTTACTTATCTTCTTTCTGCCAATTTCATTTACATCTTTTCTCCTCTTGTTGTGGATTTCTCCTCAACTCTTTTCATAACTATCCATAGTCATCTCTATATCTTTCTATATGATCTTCTCCATACTCATTTATAATTTGCAACTAAGCCTCCACAGCAACAAGTTTTTTCCATCCTGCTACATGATACCTCTCCAATCTTCTCTCCTGAACTTGTCCATTTGGTATGACTGGTTCTTTCTTCTAGGAACCTCTAAGATGCCTTTGCTTCTCTATGATTTTGCACTCTAATCACACTCTCCTCGTGATAACTTCCATTGTTCTCATTACTCCTAATCATCAATCTAGAAGTTGTTATAGTCTCTCTACTATAAGGTCTCACCACACTTTTCCTTCCTCTATTAATACAAATACAAATGACAATTACTTCTACAAGAGTTAACTTTAAGACATATTTATTATGTTTACTTGTCATATCTATCTTCAAAAACTTTTATGTTCTCTACAAAAAAATTCCCAATCTTTCCCTATTGAGTTGTCTTCTTACATTTCTACACTACAATTTCCTTAGATGGAATTTTTCTTTCTTCTTCAGACTTCTTTGTTACAACTTCTATTTGCATAACTTCTAACCCTTCCTGCACACAAGTCTCAATCTGCTAAAATATGCACTCAACACCTCAGCATTAGCTACTTCTTAACAATATATCTTTGAAAAATAGTGATTGGATGGGCATATTTCACACATGATGACTCAACTACTCTCAACCCAAATCGAACATAATATTTTCAAAATTAATAGATTTACATCTCACCTTTTCAAACACACAAGATTCTCCAGTTGTGATACAAAAAATGATGCAACCATAAACTTTTCCTCTTGCACTTCAACTCCATCTCTCAGATTCTTTGTTTTTTGTTGCTCCTTAACATGCTCCATGATGTTTTTTAACCTTTTCATCAACCTATGATAATTATTTCCCATCATTTGCAATTACCTTCATCTTTATTATTGGGCATGTTAGAATGTTGGCCCACTGAGATACTGAGAATCCATGCACCTCATAAATTTCCCTGGTACATTTACATCAAAATATAGATAGACATGTCAAATGATGATGCCTCTTCCTATTAACTAACATCACTAGCTATTGGATTTCACCATATCAAGATTGTGGAAGTGAACCACACATATGAAACACTTTAAAAATCACTTGATATGAGTTGTTATGGCAGGCAAACAAATTTTTGCGTCCCAATAGACATAAAATATTCTCATCAACTAATGTTCCCCGAGATATGTGGATATTGGTAATTGGGCTTTATTAATTCTCTACTCCTAACAAAGTCTCATCTTGATCTAATATATGGAACCTTGTTAATGAAACATTGAAATGTTGGGCTTTCAGGAGATTGAGATACTAGGTGATCAAGATTTTAGATATCAACTAACCAAGGTTTCAAAGTTTCGTGAGACTGAGCAAAACACCTTTTAATTAAAACATTTGATATGTTTCTATCTCAATACTAATAGAGACGTTGTGTCATGGACCCATTTCCTATTAGTCGATATTTTAGATGTTATGTGTCAAGGTTTTGACATTACACTTAAAACAAGCTTATGATATGTCTTGGTCTACAATGGGAACTTCGCTTCAAAACCTTGCAACTCTAGGAAACCTCCAATAAGTCACTCCTTCTACTCAGTTGCTTAATCCCAACCTCAACATTACATAATAACACATACATACTCAGAAACCTATTTATAGATAAATAAATACACATGTAACTAGGAGTTGAGAGATAGCGCAATCATGTAATATCAAAGCACATGAAGAACAGAAGATTTTTCTCACAATTCTACTATGTATTAATTGGAGATAAACACATCAATAAAAGAGGGACATACATTTTGTGGAGGCATAAACACATTGTCTCATTGCAACCAAACTATGTACATAGAATTTCTCATATATCTACCTTTAATTTTTACTCCTCTCCCTTTTTGGGACTAAAGTCATTGTTTTATCTTGGCCGCTCTCTTGCCTTTATTTCAAGTAGTTTGGGCCCTCCTTTGACCCAACCACACACCTCAATCCATGTCCAAAGGCTTACAGAAATACTTGGAAAATTAAACTTCCAAATTACAAAAAATCTTAACAACTCCAATTTTTTTTGCAACTAATCACTAAAATACCTCTTGATTCTAACCTATTACAGATAAAATCTATCTTCTAAATGTTGTTATACTTGTATGAGGATCTCATCCTCCATAAGGACTTCTCCTTATATAGTTCTCGTAGCTAACAATATTAACTATCAAACCAATCTTTAAACAATTGTTACATTATGGTTTCATGAATTTTTTTCTTTTACCATGGTAAATTAGTAACACATTGAAGTATATAGGCAAGGTCCAAGATCAAACCTAGTGGTTTCCACTTGTATATCCAATAGCCTGTAAGCCAGGTATATTGGAAGTTATGACTTAGCAAGAGCGGATACTACATAAGGGTGGGGGAGCCTACTCCTAAAGCCTTATCACAATGAGCCAAAGATGCCCCCTTGTGGAATTGAAATCAGGTGGAGGCGATAACATCCCATTGTTTCAATCACCCAGTCATCCCATGAGGAGACCAAGAAAAGAATTCTTAATAATATCCCCTAATATAAATTAAGGGAACCCACTCCATTTGATAAAGTCTTATTTGACTGTCTAGAGTTCAAAATTTGACTTCAAGAAGATGCTCTTGCATCATTTATATTTCCTAGTATGAGAAGTACATGTACTTAAAAATATATTGATAACAACAAAAACATTTTAACGTGGAGAATGTAGGTCATAAATAAAATATTCAAATGGACATGTTGATCTGTAAATTGTTGTGGACATTCCATTAAACAATTCCTCAAAACATATCTGATAAATTATATTGAAAATCGAAAATCTATATTATGAATGTTATTTTCCCTAGACTCCTGGATTTATTAAGTTATTGTTTTTATGCACCTACTACAGAAAATGCAAAAATAGATAACAAACAAAAATACAATAAGTTTGTAATACCCCCACTAGTTTTTAATGTAAATTTGAACACATTCATATTAGGTTGGTGAGTCAGAGACATTTTGGTGGGCCTGTGTGCTTATGTATTAATGTTTTATATATTTTGGGGCCAATATGCATAGGATCATATGTCAATTTTGATTGTATGGCCAGAAGGCTAAGATTGTATGCATGGTAACTAATGTACATATTTTATATATAATAAAATAATATGAAATAGACTGGTTATGGTACCACTCCATGGTAAGAGTATAAGGAGCACACAAATCCACATACATGGGCAACAATGTTGATGGTAGTTGGTGGTGATAGGTAGACACCGAGGTCCACATGGCCTCGACATGCCACATAGCAGATAAGCCATGTAGTGTGGGACCATGTATATATACTTGCCTATAAATAAAGGAGGATTATTATTATTATTCATGGATTATCTAAATGGATTATCATAAGGACGAGCATTGTTTGGTGCAGGATGAGGATGTTGGTTGGATTTTGGTCCTAGGGTGACCAGTTGATGAGCCTTGAGTATGGTTTCTGATATTAGTTGGGAGTTGTTTCAGTTGTGACTCGCAGGGTGCTTGAATAACCCTAGAGCAACATAGTTGTTGGGTTGGCACCTTGGCAGGTATGGCCAGGAGAATGCCTAGGGCTTTGGAGCATCGTGACTGTTGTGTTGGCACCTTGGTCACAAAGATTCTATTATTATTGGTTTAATTTTGCCTATGGAGTTTGTAGTCCCGACTCAGGGGTGACGCATGGTTAAAATTAATGAACAATGTGGTCTATGGCAGGGTGGAACGTGGAGATCCTTTAGCCAACCATTTTCGCTTGCACAGATACATGTTCTCGATAAACATTAAGTACATTTGTTTATATGTATGTGCCATGGTTGTTTATATGTATGTATTCGCCAAAATGGAGTTGCCGAACACATTGTATAATTTAATTGTGTTTGCATTTGGGGATTGGACGTGGACATATGCGGGTGAGGATCCATGACTACGTGTCATATATTTGCATTTATTGCACCAGGAGTCTCAAGAGAAATGAAGGGGATATAACAATTCACATAGTTTTATGGTGTATATATTTACTGTTATATATATGAATGTTTTACATATATATTTTCTTTGTATAAATTAATTTGAATTTACATAGAGATAACCATCATAAGGCATCAAATTATATATGTGTGTACACACACATATATGGGTGTATATGTTATTTGTTTTTATAATATTTCCGATTCATATATTTATATAAATGATATAAATGAATTGTTTTAAAATCTAATTATTGTTTTAATATAATTTATATATGTTTTCTCGGTAGATGTTGCTAGGTTTTGTTCATTGGTCGAAACATATGCTTATATAGTTGTCGGTGGTAAATATAAATAAATATTGCATCTATATTAATTAACTTAAAATTGTTATACAATATATGAATTGTGCATAAATTTGTTTATATTATTTCATATACATTCATTTGTAATTGGTTTTACATATATGTTGCTCTGTGAAATATGGATATGGGTGGATATATATAATATATATATATATATATATATAGGATCAATTATAGTTATTTTATATGAATTTTTGGCGACCGTATTGGTGCAAAAGAAGCATAACGGTTCATTTTGCTTATGTAACTAAATAAGCTTTGGTGAACAAAAGTGTTTAATTGCATTTAAGCCACGTTTAGTTCAAGAAAGGGTCAGGCCCATTAGATGGCAGAGAATCGGCGAATGCATGTTGGCCAAATTCTTAAGAAACTTAATTGCCACCCAATAAGAACAAAGAGGTCACAATAACAAAAGATTGAGCTTAAGTTAAGCAGCTAAAATCGAAGAATGAGAATCGGTAATAGTGGAGAAGGAACAACATGAGTACAAAGCTATAAAAAGGTCTAACTTTGTATTTGGGAAATGAAATTTTGCTAGTGAACAACAAAACAAAAGAGAATTTTGAACATAATATTTCTGTGTGGATAAGAAGTAAATTAGGTGGCAGGAAATCCCCAGAAACTAAGGTGAAAGTTACAAGAGATGTGGGGTAAAGAAGTTGAACCAGTAAAATATTTTAGGAGAATGTAACTTACTTTCAAAGTGTTGTAAGTTTGTCGAATACAAATGATGGAAGGCTATTAACAAGTATAATACACTGGTGACTTCATAATTCTGGTTTGGACAAGATATTTCATGGAATTTCTTTGAAGGAATGTACAAGTCAGGTGGACAACAACTAGTATGAGAATTTCAAAAGAAGAAGAAATCTCAGGCGTTAATAGTCCAAAAGAGGAAGTCAGGGTTGTAGATGTCAACATGGGAGATGTTAGGATCAAATCAAATGGTCATGGAGTGAATAGGCCAGAAAATCCTAATTTGGAAGAGACCATGAGAAGCCTCAAGATGAAAGTTCCTAGTGATAAATTCAATATTGTCAGTGTTATAGGTCATTTTGTTACATTCATTCAAATGGCCTAGAAACTGGATCAATCAACATCCTTGACACCTTGTCATTATCCCTTTGCAAAGCCTCAAGCACTGATTCTCCAAAAGATCTAAGAATTATGGGTCAATCAACTCAAAAACTCATTTTTGTCCCCAACGCATCCTACCTTTCAGTCCACCTATGATGGTTGCATGTTGCATAACTGATCACCTGCACTGGCTAGCGCAGGTTGCTCTACTTTGTAGGTGTGATGGTTCTAGAATTTCGGGAAAAATAAAAAATATTTACGAAACTTATTCTTCCATAGAATTCTAAGGTGGTTTTAACCATTTACCATTGATAGAGATCTCAAATTCCTACTCTAGAGATCTTATCTTTTATCCTTAGAGCTTATCCTCCCCCATGTGTGGATATAAGTCCTAGATTGGTAAAACCAAAACTACCCTATTTACCCTATAAATGTACTACCTCCCATAGAGTTTGGGTTGCCTTTTGGAGACTCTTATTTTTGCCCTGATGTTATTGCTTTTTATCTAAGGATCAATCCTTGAGTTGTGATTGAAGGCTTGCCCTGTGGCTAAGGAAGGACAAGTTTGGTGGGAGGTTCTACATTGTCAAGAACTGCAAAAAGGGTTGTAATATTCTCCTCCATTTCATTAATACAAGAATATTTGTTTTACCATGCTTTGTCTATTTTATACATATGTATTTTAATGCCCACTTGACTCATTGAATAGAGATATTAGTTTATGTTATGGATGTATCACCCCCTCCTCCCAGGTCCACCCAAGCAACCAACCAGTCGAGGTAAACATGCGATAAGAGAGGCTACTATAAGGGATTCAACTTCCTTGGTGAACTTAAGTAAATGGAACTGACGAAACATATCAAACAAACCCATCCGCATCAACAACAACACCCTCAGGAGACATGGCAACCACTCAAACATCCTGTCCCTAAGTCCCACTGATGATTTAAACCTTTTAACCCCTACTCACTCTCATGTTATAGGCATGACAACGTTCAGAAACCCAAAGTCACTCGCATAGGCCTATGTGCCAGTGACCGTGGACTTTTCTCAACAGACCCGTGCCAATGAACCTAATATTTGAGCCACTTTTCTAGCCCGGAATCCAGGCCTCTGCCCAGAACCTTCTAAAACCTTCACAATCCATCAAAGACATGATAACAATGTTGGTAAATCAAAATCAACCTCAAGACTAGGCTTGAGCATCCCCAACCGAGACTGACATTCTGTTAAACACTTGGCATCAATGTAACCTACAGATCTAAGATACAAGAAAGAGCATAAATGACTGAAATAACTTATGAAGCATAACCAGAAGGATCACCTCCTTCTCCATTGAGTTATTATATCGTCAATTAGGTCTTACATCCATCCATTTAACAATTACAAGTAGATACATGAAATAAACATGACATGAACCAGTCATTTAACCATGCTTATAACTAGCATAAAACCATACAAATATCAAAGATATGAAAACCATTAAATCCACATATAAACGAGTGCAAAAGTAAGAGAACTTAGCTTTTATTAACCATAGGCAAATCTGATGAGGTTCAAGACTTCCACCTACCACCCAACCAGAGACATGGCTAAACCAAATCTCTCTTTCAGCCAATCATCATCATGCCATATTCCAAGCATGAATGTGGGATCTCATAGAAAAACCAATGGAATCCGGAGGTTAAACCACCTCCACCCTCATCAAGTTGTGTTCACACCCAAACCGGTGCTCTAATCACACCCAAACCAAACTTGGAATGCCATCTGAAATCCATCACTATCCTTGAGGAATTTTGTGTCTCCTTGTCTCTCAAGATTTACCGCAATCCAATCTTGGATCACTGGGCTCTAAACCAAAACCACTCTCTCAGGCTTCACCGCAATCCAAACCTGGATCACTAGGCCCTAAACTGAGACTTCTCCCTCAAGCTTTACCATGTATCCCACCAAAACCGATCAAGGGATTGCTAGGTCTTTTGGAATGAACCTTGAGACCACCTCCACCTTGGATTCTGAAATCCATCCGGCAAACCAAATATCAAAACCAAAATAAACATCCCAACACCATGGCATCCAGAAAAGGCAAGGCTAGGCTAAAAACCACTATCATAACCCGGCAAAACCATGCCACTGATAGCAAGAGAACCATACACTAATGTGCAAAGCCATGCATGTCCAAACCAACTAGAAAATCACATATGCAAAAGGTTACCTACAAGTATTCCTCTTGAAGCTGCTTGATCCTACTCTTCTTCCTTGATCGTTGCTTTCCTTTCCTTTCCTTGCTTTTCCTTCCTTGATCCAAAGCTAGAGTGCTCCAAGAAAACTCTAAGTGGCCAAGAGTGAGAGAGAGAGAGAAAATAATGAGAGAGATCCAAACTTGAATTAACAAAAGGTTACCAATTGATCCTCAGAAGCCTTTTTATTAATTAGGCCTCTATTTTCTTTATTTTCCATTATTTTCCTTCAATTTCCTCCTCACATGTAACTTGTGACCTTTCACCTTACTTTTCTCCTAATTTCCTTTATTTTCATGAATAAATGTGCCAAAATGCCTTTTTTTCTTTTAATGCCTTTTCCTTAGCCTTTGCTAATTGTCCTTAGCCAAAACACACATCTAGTGATGCCCACTAGGATATCTTTGCCCAACATTTAGCTTGGAATAAGTGTCCCTTAATCGTGGTATTTATTTTTCCTTTATTAACTTTTATTACATGAACTTTCACCAGGGCTATTACAGAACCATCCCCCTTGGGGAACACCATCCTCGGTGTCAAACCACACCAAGAGCTCAAAAAAGCAACTGAAAAGAAAACATATTACCCATGGATCTTTATAACTTAGCTCATTGCAGTATTTACAATGAAAACCTACTCAAAAGAAAACATCATAACAACATGACAATATAAAAACCATAATAACATGATACCCATACCACTTATTGGAGCTTTATAACTTAGCTCGTGATAGTATTTACTTCCATATAAATATACAGACATATACCAAAACATCAGAAAAACATATGCCAAACATATACCAAACATCAAACCAAAACTGTTTTGCCTCAATTGGCAAACAATGATGGATACAGGGCCCGCATCTGATCCGCCATCTCCCATGTAGCTTCTTTAGGCCCAAAGTTCTTCCACTGCACTTTAACTTGCTCTATGGCCCTATTCCTGAGCATGAGATGTTTCCATTGCAATATGCATTGAGGTTCTAATTGGAACTCTCTTTCTTTCTCCACCTGTAATACAGACTAATCAATAACATGATCAACGTCCTTTATATACTTCCTAAGAAATGAAATTTGGAAAACATCATGGACTTTCGTTGTTGTAGGTAGTGCAATTTGATATGCCACTAGTCCAATCCTCTCAAGGATCTCGAAAGGCCCACAATACCGTGGTGGCAACTTGGCACATGAACCAATCCTCAAAGAGGTTTTTTTGGGCTTGATGTTGAAATGCACATGCTACCTAACCTGGAACTTCTTGAACACCCTGTGTTGATCCACATAACTCTTCCTTATATCCTGTGTTGCCTTTAGATTCTTCTTTATAACCTGCATTTCCTGCTCCATGTCTGCAAACATGTCTGATCCAATAAGTACCTTGTTCATCAGATCCCTCCAGTTGATGGGAGTGTTACAACTCTGTCCATACAATGCCTCAAAAGGACTCATCCTCAATTACTCCTGATAACCATTGTTGTATGCGAACTCAACAAATGGAAGATACTCCTCCCATTTATTATGCTGGTGCATCATGTACATCCTCAACATATCCTCCAAGATCATGTTGACCCTCTCTGTCTGTCCATCTGTCTACAGATGATAAGTTGTACTGAAGGCCAACTATGTGCCCAAGCCTGCAAATAACTCCTTCCAAAACTTGGAAGTGAACTTCACATCCTTGTCCGACATAATATTCTTTGGAACACCATGCAATCTTACTATCTCTTTGATGAACACCTATGTTACCTCACTGGCTGAATATGTAGTCTTTACTGGAATGAAGTGAGCTACCTTGCTCAACCTATCGACCATGACCATAATATAATCATGCGACTTTACTGTCCTCAAAATATTTGTGATGAAATCCATGGAAATGACCTCCCATTTCCATTTTTGAATTGCTATAGGTTGTAGTAAACCACATGGATGCTTACATTCTGCCTTGACCTGTTGATAATCTAAACATCTAGCCATGAACTCTGCCACTTCTTTCTTCAGATTCGTCCAATGTCTTTTGATATGTTGGATAACCCAAGTATGGATTGGCATGCAATTCCCTCAAGATAAGCTTCTTGAGCTCACTGCAATTCGGCACATAGATCTTCTCTCTACATCTCACCAAACCATCTATCGTGAGACGATAGTCTGCATCCCGATCACCTGTACATGTATCTGCACATGTACCTATACCTGTACTCTGTTGTCACTTGTGCATAATCCCCATCTATTTTTCGTCCCCTTGTCATGTCTACGAGATCCTATCCTATAACTCTGTCCCATAAGAGCTCATAGCTATTATATGATTTACCTGTACCTTCCCGCTAAGAGAATCTGCAGCTTGGTTCTCCTTCCCTATGATGTATCTAAACTTGAAGTCGAACTCACTAAGGGTAGCCAATCATCTAGCTTGCCTAGAATTTAGATTTAGCTGGTCAAACAAATACCTCAACTTATTGTGATCACTCATCAATGTAAACCTCGTGCCAAGAAGATAGTGTCTCCACGCCTTCAATGCATATATAATCACTGTTAGCTCAAGATCGTGCATTGGATAGTTTTGCTCGTGCTCATTCAGTTTTTGTGACTCATAGCACACTACCTGCTCTTCTTGCATGAGAACTACACCAAGTCCTCTCTTGCAAGCATTTGTACACACCACAAACTCCTTGTCTGGATCCACAATATTTAGCACTGGTGTATGTGTCAAAAACTGCTTAAGCAGCTCAAAACTAGCCTCGCATTCTTCTATCCATTCAAACTTCTTACCTTTCCACTGCAATGATGTGATGGGATATGTAATGCCTGAGAAGTTCCTGATGAATCTCCTATAGTAACCTTCCAATCCCATGAATGATCTCACCTCGTCCACATTCTTAGGAGTTTCCCACTCTGTGATGGCCCTTATCTTTTCTAGATCCACTACTATTGCATCCTTGGAGACAACATGCCCCAAATAATGTACCTTGGTCTGAAAGAAGTTGCACTTGCTAAGTTTAGCATACAACTGATGCTCTCTCAGAAATCTCAACACTACTGCTAAATGATCGACGTGATCTTCCTCATTCTTAGAATATACCAGTATGGCATCAATGAATACAATAACAAATGTGTCTAGATAAGGATGCAACACATTATTCATCAAACACGTAAATGTAACTAGAGCATTAGTCAAACCAAATGGAACAACAACAAACTCATAATGCCCATACCTGGTCCTGAACGCAGTCTTGAAGATATCCCCGTCCTTGATGCGTACCAGATGGTATCCCGATCTTAATTAAATCATCGAGAACTCTGTTACTCCCTTCAACTAATCAAACAAATCATCAATCCTCGACAAACATTACATGTTCTCGATCGTTACTTTGTTCAGTTGCATGTAGTCAATGCATGATCTAAGAGTACCATCTTTCTTCTTCACAAACAACATTGGTGCACCCCAAGGCGATGCTTGATCGATGCCTGATGATTCGCCTACTTGTTTTCCATAGCTGCATAGATCCGAGGAATGCTATAGCCAACATCACTAACTATATGCACCTCCTGAGCACTGTAGATTTGGTATCTACCACCACTATGATATTGTAGACAATCCCTCTTACGATGATCCTTACCACATATCCAGCACTGCAATGGTTCCCTACCACCCCCTCTAGCTTGCTTCTCTCCACGCCCCTTCTTGGTTGTACTATATCTCTTGTAAGGAACTCCATTTTCTTTCTCACTTGCATCTTGAGTTCTTCCTCTCTTTGGTGGCCATTTTCCTTTAGCTTTCTCATTTCTTTTAAAGTCAAGTTTAGGCTCAACTTTGTGCTTCAACTACTCATAACAATGCTTCAACTTTCGGATGGCCTCCTCCAATGATTTAGGCTCAGCAAACTCAATCTGGCCCTTATATGCAACTAGTAGTCCACTGATGAATCTATGAACCTTGGCCTTCTCCTCCCTGAGGTAAGGCATATATATCAACAACTCCAAAAATATTCTAGTATACTCATAATCTATCATAGAACCCATTCGCAACTCATAAAACTCCTTAGATCTGTTATCATAGTACTTCTCTAGCAAGTACTTCTTCTTGAAGAGCCTTTCAAATGCATTCCAAGTCAAATCTTCCTTATGTATACCTTTGACATTCTTTATTGCTTCCCACCAAATATTCACTTTACCTTTGAGACTGAAAGTGGTTATCTTTTCTTTCATGTTTTCTGAATAATCATGCAATCAGAAGAATTTCTTCATACCCAACAACCATGCTTCTGCATCCTGTGATTTCTTCATTTCTCCATCAAAGGTAGGTGTCTTTTCCTTCTTAAGCTCATCCAGAAATTATCCCCTATCACTCCTCTTGTAAGGATGATAATGATGAATCATGATGCCTATCAGAACCAGAACTGGAATAGTACTTGTGTCGATCACCTCTCCTATTTGGAGTATCCAATAACCTGCCACATCGGATCGTGTTAGATCTATCTGACCTATGTCTACTAGGAGACCTACTGCCATATGTCCCATTAGTTATGTCCTCGTGTCCATGGCTGATCCGAACTAGTCCCTACCGCCTCAAATCTAACAAACTCTGAAGTAGTATTGCATTCACCTCTGCTTGTTAGTCTTGTGTCTGCATGATTTTGTCATTGTCTGCTTTGCAACTCCTTATTTCTTCCTTCAAGATTCTCAATGTGTCTGCCAAGTCAGAATAGTGCCCCACACCACGCTGCCCATCTGATGCATAGGGAGATTCTATGTAGTCTACCACCTTGCTAGCCATCTGAGCTCTTTCCAACAAGGCAAACTATGTCAGCTAAACCAAATCACAATAAACCAACATACCTTAGCATAATTTGGGGAGAATGCCTTGTCTTCAAAATCATAAAATCAATGTGATACATGTATAACATAATCATAACAACATATAGACATATATCGAATAAATGTATCAACGCATAAACATCATTCTAGCTAGGGTCCAATCAACAATGCAGGGCCATATCAACAATGCATGCTATGACCTCATGCATGAAAACAACCATTATTCCATTACACACATTGCCACATGCAACTATCAACATGCATAAGCAATGCTTAATCAACAACACATACGTATAAACACATGTAGTTAAGCATAAGTGATCAATTCTTGTAACCAGCCTACAAGACTAATACATGTAATTAAAACATTCAAGAATGCACCTGACATATAAGGATGTAGTCCAATGACATATAATCAACATGTAAGCAACATATAACCATATGCAACTAGTCATATACATTTGACAAGGCATCCCACAAAATCACATCAAGTTCCTCATGACAACCTTACTACAACCATGATCACACATGATGCAATGCAATAAGCACATGGAATGCAAGTGTAAGAGACACACATGCAACTGACATGCATGCATGACCAACACTTTCAACCAAGGAGAGAGAAACCACGCTCTAATACCAATCTGTAACACCCCCTCCTCCTAGGTCCACCGTAGCAACCGACTAGTCGGGGTAAACATGCGACGAGAGAGGCTACTATAAGGGATTAAACTTCTTTGGTGACCTTAAGGAAATGTAACTTACAAGACATATCAAAAAACCCATCCACATCAGCAACAACATCCTCAGGAGACATGTCAACCACTCAGACATCTTGTCCTTGAGTCCCACTGATGATTTAAGCCTTTTAACCCCTAGTCTCTCTCATGCTATAGGCATGATAGCATCCAGCAACCCAAAGTCACTCTCATAGGACTATGTGCTATCAAATGTGGACTTTTCTTAGCATACATGTGCCAACGACCTTGAGAATTGAGCCATTTTTCTAGCCTAGTATCCCGACCTCTGTCCCAAACTTGCTACAACCTTCAGAATCCATCAAAGACATGATAACAATGCCGATAAATCAAAATCAACCTCAGGACTAGGCCCGAGCATCCCCAACCGAGACTGACATTCTGTCAAACATTTGGCATCAATGCAACCTATAGGTCTATGATATAAGACAAAGCATAAATGACTAAAAGAACTTACGAAACATAAACAGAAGGATCACCTCCTTCTCCATTGAGCTATTATATCATCAATTAGGTCTTACATCCATCCATTTAACAATTACAAGT
>APFE030408554.1:88271-104339 GCA_000404065.3 Pinus taeda
CTTTTTAGACTCTCTAAACATGAAAAGATAACTCGGTCCTTTTTCATGTTTAGAGAGTCTAAAAAGGGACTAAAAGAGAACTCCAAAAGTTGTTTTTCGTACATTTGTCTCTCAAGTCCGAAAAAGCATAAAACAATACAAGAGAGAACCTATTGATCACGTTTGACCAACGAGTACTTTTTTCGTAGTTAATCTATCTCAGCCCAAAAAATGGGTAAAACTATACTGAGTAGATATCGATTATGATCCATTAACGAGCTAGAAATGACAAGGGCTCAGCAATCTTTTCATGTTTAGAGAGTCTAAAAAGAGTTTAAAGAGGACTCCAAGGGGGTTACTTTTTCATTTTTAACAAAGCTCGAAAAAGCAATAAAAGTTTGCTTTGTGGTCAAAGATGCTCAATTTACACGTAAGCACATCATAATTGCTTGCCAGTTGTTAACCCTGCTCAAGATACCATCAAAAGATTAAGCAATACATGTTCATGGATTAAATAAATAAAAAAATTATTGTTTACTCGATTAATGTGTGAGAAATAAACATAAATATCGGTTCTTACCATTCATTTTCACCATCTTGTTTTACCTTCTGATCTTTGGAGCAGTTTTTTCGAAGCTCAACAATTGATTGCAGAGGATTGAAGGGATCATTCCTTATAGGATCTAATCAGGTAGGATCTAATTATGTTCTCTTTTATTTCATTTATCTCTTATTTTAGTCAATAAAATTCTAGGGTTTTAAGGCCCCTAGGGTTTCTCTTTCCAAATCAAGAAACATATGGAGAGAACAAGAGCATGAAGAGCAAGATGTCATAGCCTTGAGTAATCTAGAAACAGTCAAGGCCTTAAAATACTATGCTTTACTCAAGTATTTTAAGCTATCCAACCTGCGTCAGCAGATGGATATTCTACGATTTCTTATTCAATCGTGGGATCCGACCGATCAAACTTTTCACATTCGGGGAAAAGAAATCCTAATTACCATCGATGATATATACTTCCTAACTGGACTGTCGAGGCGAGGTGCCCCCATTTCATTAACAGGTCTTGCCCATGGAGGTAGACCGGTGAAAGATTATGTGCGACAGTTCTGTAGGCCAGGTTCCCACCCTAGTAAAGACTGGAAGATACTTGTCAAGGATGTTAGTGATTTACCACTAAGGACGATTCTTTTTACCATTGCCAAATTCGTTGGCAGTTCCGCACTTCATTTGGCCACCAAGTCATACATGTAGCATGCTTTAGAATGTTTAGAGCCAAAAATATTTCACTGGTGTGGCGTTGTCCTTTCATCTGTGAAAGAACAACTGACCAAGGTTAAAAAAAGAAAGCTCATAATTTTTGGCTATGGACCAATTGTGATTTCCTTTGCCTTGGAGAGAATACCTCTCTTGCAACCACAACTCATTTCACTAGGTGTATATGGATCGAGAGTCCCACGGTTGCAGAGGTGGACAGATCTAATGGCTAGGCATGGTGCCTATTCTAAGATTGTATTTACCTCTACATTCTTTGAATGGTTCAATCGACAGGATATGACCTTCGCAGAATATCCATATTCAGGAATGGATTTTTTTCGCGATCTAGATTTACCACTACCAGCTGGAGCAATGTGGGGTGCTATTGGTAAATTTTTTGACCAAGTGTTTTTATTTTTTTAGAGTTTTTGCATTTTTTTTGTTTTTGATTAACTCCAAGACTAAACAAAATCTATTTTTTATGTATACAGATATTGGACCTGTTCAACCTATGGGAAACCCACAAGATGTAGCTGGACCAACACAGAGACCTATAGGGAGAGCGATTCTCCGAGACTTGGATTTGGTCGAGACTCTGGCTGAATTGCAAAACCACATAGAGGGTTTAACCTTAGGTATCCCGAATATCCAGATCGAGGAATTACCTATGCAATTGCGACACCACACCATCGAAGTGTCGAGACATTGGATGAGACTTCTGCACATTATAGCACAAACTATTACCTACTATTACGAGCACCACTAGCTTACTAGGATCATTTCTGCATACATTTAGTTTTTGGGTTAGATGACCAATTTTTTTGTCCTAGACACAAAACGTTTGTAAAAACTTTTTACAATTATCTTTCAGGGTTTTATTATGGTTGAGTGATGCAATCCTATTCAATTGATGATGTTAATTGAAAATCTTTTCTTTACATATGTTGCAAATGTCTATTTAACACATAATTTGCTAAAGAGTCGGTTAATGTGTTTAGACTTCTAGAAATATGTTGATATTGAATAAATTTGAAATACCTTTCCAAAATACGAACTCTAAGGAACATAAGATGAATTGCTGGGTTTCGAATAGTATAAATGCCAGTAACTTGTAGCACAACGATCCGTGAGTCCAACCTAATGATAATTCAGTGAATGCCAAGTGAAATGGCATCAGAGAGAAGTTCAATTAATGCACTATACTCAGCGATATTGTTTGTTGACCGACCGATACAAATCCCTCTAAAACTCATTAGCTCGCCGCTTGGAGTGAAAATGGCCCGTGTTGCAGAAGATAGGTTCTGCGTACTACGACTAGCACCATCAGTGTAACCAACCCATGGTTCCAAAAAGTTTGACATCTGCAATAAATGCGAAGTGGATTACTTAACCAAATAAAAACCCTTAAAGAAACACACTCACACATGCAATCCAAGCATATATACATGAGTTTTACCATACTCAATTAAGCATAGTAACGTTTTAAATACAACCCATTTCTGGGCTTAGACAATGGAATTCCGTCATAATCTACTAACTCATAGGCACTTTCACCAAAACGTGTTTAACAATATAAGGGCTCATCCAAAGTGGTTCAAATTTTCCTGCACCAATTTCATCTGACTCCTGATTGTAAAGCAAGACCAGGTCACCTTCTGAGAAGACTCGAGGCTTCACATTTTGATCATATTGTGCCTTTACCCATTTCTTGTGTGCTTCGTTAGCCAACGCGGCATCACAATGAGTTTCATCCAGATTGATTAATTCCAAGAAACGTGCTTCTTCCTCGGAAGTGTCAAGTAGTAGGTCAATTGCGAGTTTGAGTGACGAAATTTCAAATTGAATCGGCAAGACTGCTTCCAAACCATACACCAACTAAAAGGGTGTGAATCCGGTAGCATTTCTCACCAAGGTTCGATATGCCCACAAAGCCGAGTATAGGATTAAATGCCAATTTCTTTTGTGAACTCCAATCATTCGTTGTAACATACACTTAAGGACCTTGTCGATAACCTCAACTTTTCCATTAGCTTGCGGATAATATGGTGTAGAACTATCATGTGAAAGTCCTAATTTGGCAGCTAACTCAACCATCATGTGATTACAAAAATGTGATCCATGATCTGTAATTATGGCCTGTGGTACATCAAACCTGGAAACCACGTGGTTGAAGAAAAATAATGTAGTCGTTTCGCTATTGTTGTTTAATGTAAGCATCGCCTCAGCCCATTTGGTAAAATAGTCAACGGCGACTATAATATACCCATGCCCCCGGTCAAGGTGGCGTTACATTTCATAAAATCAATGCCCCATTTTGCGAATGGTCCAATAGAAACTACTGGATGCAAAGGTGCAGGTGGTAATCAAGTTTTCTGATCGAATATTTGACATGCATGACAACTTATGATAGCAAGTATGCAATCTCTAAATATTGTTGGCCAAAAGTATCCAGCACGGAGAATTCTTTGTGCTGTTGCATATCCGGACAGATGTCCACCACAAGCACTTGAATGACAATCATTCAAAGCTTTCTCGGCCTCCTCATGAGTGAGGCACCTACGTAAAACCGTATCAATACCATGGCAATAAAGCGTATCACCAACAATCAGATAATTTTTGGCTTGGTATTTGACAAGTTGATGTTTAGAGCGAGAGGTATTGGGTCGGAAAGCTTAGGTCTAGAGATAGACCAGTATATCTCCATACCATGAATCACTTAATGAAATGAGAAACAGAGACTCAGCCACGATTGATGTTTCTGATGTTAAATCGTTGGAGGATGAGGGAAGGTTGCAAAGTAGTTCGGAAAATACGAGAGATTTTTTTTGTTTAGACTGAACGAATTCCAAATCAAATTCCTACAATATAACTATCCACTTCGATTATTTGCCCCCCAGCAATTCACGTGATGGAATCTATGTCATAGGGTTGCAAATGGAGATAATTGTCGTTTTACGCAGGGGAATATAGTGGCGAAATCTCTACACGGCTTGAACGACCGCCAAAGCTAACTTTTCAACATATGAATATTTTCTTTCTATATCATTGAGATTACGACTCAAATAATATACAGGATGTTCTTTTCCATCTCCTTCTTGGACTAAAACCATTCTGATGGTTGTATATGCAGCGGCGAGATATAGGTAATAGTCTTGTTGATAGTTTGGGGCATATATTAATGATGCTCTAATTAGGGAATCTTTAAGAGCACTAAAGGAAGCTTGCGTAACCTGATCCCAATAGAAGGGTACCTCTTTCTTCAACAGATGTGTAAAACCTTTAGCCAACTCAGCATAGTTTGGAATGAACCTCCTCAGAATGTTTGCCTTCCCTTGAAGTTTCTAGAATTCTAATAAATTCGAAGGAAAAGGCAAGTCAAGTATTGCCTAGATGGATCGAGTCGAATTCCGTCTTTTGAGACCATGAATCCAAGCAAATGACCAGAGCCAACACAAAACACACACTTGTGTGGATTAAGTCTTATTTTGTAGTGTTGGCTCCGTAAGAATATTGTTCTAAGATGCTATGAGTGATCAGTCCACTTTCATGAATGAGCAGGCAAATCATCAAGATATGGTTGTACGATGTTCTTAATGTCATGGAAGGAATAATTCATTGCCCTCTGAAATGTAGCCCCTGCATTCTTCAAACCAAAAGGTAACTTTCTATACGCGAATGTGCCCCAGGGACAGATAAATGCAGTTTTTGACTGATCCTCTGGGCAGATATTGATTTGATTATAACCAGAAAATCCATCTGTGAATGAAAAGATTTCACATCCGGCACATTCGTCAATAATCTGGTCGAGAAAGGGTGTAGGATAATTGTCTTTTGGACATGCTTTATTTACATCCCGATAATCAACACACACTCAGATTTTTCCTTGTTTTCTCATCATGGGAACAATATTTGATACCCAATCTGGTAAGAGGTACAGGGTAAATGAAGCCAGCACGCAAAAGTTTTTCAACCTCTGTCTTAATGGCAACAGCTTTCTTTGGATGTACAGGTCGAAGCTGCTGTCATACCGGTTTGACATCAGGGTACATTTTGATTTGATGTTCAACAATGCTTGAATCAATGCCTAGCATCTCCTTGTAAGACCATGAAAATACATCTCTAAATTCACAAAACTGAGCACGGTAAATATCGAGTTCCGAAGGAGAACAAGGTTTGCCAGCATGAATGTTTTCTACAATGTTAGGCTTGGTCAAAATGTCTATAGAAATGGTTTCTTCTATGTTAGACAAATTACGCTCAGAATCTACCGAATCTATTCTAACAGAATTCGAAAAGAAACCTATAATCGAAGGGTAAACTAGTTCATCTAAATAATCCTCCTTGGAATCTGGAAGAAGGGAACGATGATGATAATCTTCCCAAGGTTCTTCTCCTATCATCATGGATTGGATGATTTCCTCGTCTATAGAATGTATACAAGAAAAAGGATTGGAAGAACTATCATATTCAAGTGAACGATCTACCCATACAATTGGCGATTGTGGATCTGGAAATGTCGCACAAGCAAGAAAAATTGATTACTATGCGAGTTCAATAGGACTTAGCGGCGTAACCTCAGTAAAACTCTCGTCTTCATCATTGTTTGTGATCCTCTATATAACATGTCTCGACTCTCACAATTTCTGATGTTCTACATGGTGGAGGAAGTGTGAAAGTACCCATTAATGAGGGGTCTTTAAAAAGACCTACACCAATAGATTGAAGTGAAAGCGGGGGTTTGTTAACAAACGGAATGCTTCCCATAACTTGAGAACTAGAGGCAAAAAATGAGGTTTGGTCGATAAATGTTATTCCACCTCTATGAGGAAATGTGATCTTATGAAAGTATGTGGAAACAACAGCAACCATAGCATAAACCCATGGTCGTCCAAGTAAAATGTTGTAATCAAGGGGTCCGTCAACCACCTCAATCTCAACAGTTACCGTTTTGTCCCCGAGTTCTACTTGCAAATTATTCAAAATCCCACATGAAGTATAAGTCCTTCCATCAAAAGCCTTCAATGTGGTTGGTGATCTTGACAACGTAGGTGACCCCAGTGTTTTCCAGTAGATCATTGACATAATACAGGTAGAAGCTCCCTCATCTACAATGGTGCGATGAATATTTTTGTTGAGAGCTTTAACCTGAATTAGAAAAACTAATTGCGTTGGTAATTGTAGTGTATATCCTGAGTGGTTAAAAACAACAAGATTAGAATCTGTTGGATCTACTCCACCTATTACGGATAGTAAAGCCTGCTTCTAGGAGGGGCAATTTTGTAATACCTCAAGCGTCGACATAGCGGAAGGAGACTGAGCATGATCTTCTACTATGTTGTAATTTTGAGCAGCTCGAGCTCGAGGATTAAATGTCGATTTATGCATAACTCCCTTAGGTGGCTTTATTGTTAACTCTAGTGCAATGGGTAGTGGAATATTTTCCGATGCAGTCAAAGTCAAAGAACCAGGTTGATCAGTAGCCTAATTATTAGATGACGATGATGGATTAGCATAATCTTTACTACGTTTCTGAACCAAAACTTCATCTTTAGGCTTTGCGATGGATAACATTAATACCAGGGATGTGGAAGCATTTTGAGTTGCAACCATATTGGTATCCAAGTTCGGAAATGGATCGGTCAACACTATAGATGCGGTGGAAGTTTTTAACAACTTAGAAACTTCCGAGCGGTGAGGACAATCCCTTGTAAAATGATCGTTATCACATATGAGACATGGATAATAAGGTTTCTTTCCCAAAGTAGAGGAATCAGATGATTTCTCTTGAGGAGGGTTTTCATTCTTCTTTTTATTTTTCCCCTTTTTCTTGCTTCCTGGTTGTTTTTTATTCTTACCTTTGTCAGATGACACAGCATTAATCTTGGAAGCAGGAACCTCAGGTGCATTTACAGTTTGATTTTTGGCAAGTGATTAACCAGATGGTTTACTTGCCGTTTGCGTGCTCAAGGAATCGATCACACCGTGTCCAACATGAGAGTCCTTATTCGATGATGGAGGTAAATGGATTGATTAAGGCGCAGTGCATGTGGAATTTTGTCATAGAGTGTGCCAGATTGAGTATAAATCAAATCCAAATATTGGGCACGAGCAATCACTTGCTCTTCCGTAACAACTCCACCTTTAGCCACATCCTCAGCGATAGATGGAAATAAGGACTTAATGGGCCACTCAGCTAAAAGCTGATCAGGAACATAGGTTTTAACCATACGACGACGACGAAGCCACTCATGAATATGATCGGATATATGAGTAGAGGTCATTTGTTTGAAATTGGTCAAAAGTTTCGTTCCAGTTTCATATCTGATGGGTAACTGGAAGTGGGTCAAAAAGGTAGTGGCTAAATGGGTGAAATTATTAAAAGAAGCTCTCGGCAATTCGATATACCACTTAGCAGCCGAACCAATTAGCGTTATTTGGAAAAGTCGGAGTCTTACTGAATCATCATTCAAGGAATTCGAAGAACACCATAAATGATAAGTCATAACGTGATTTGACGGGTCTTCTCCAGGATTTCCACTCAACTTTGGAATGTCTGAAGGCAACTTATCAGGAATCACCAGCCATAATGGTGAATACAAAATTGGATCATTCGTAAGTCAGTTTAAATCCAGTAATTCTAAGGTTGCCACAAAAGGCAACTGCTGATTCAGATCAGGGTGGGCATATCTGGGATAAGATGGAATTGCCTATGCCATAGGCCTTTGCATACCTGCATAAGGCGAATATCCTTGATAAGGCGTGGGACATATCTGGTATATGGATTGAAACCAGGTTGACCTTGCATTTTTCCATAACCAGTTTGGGCTTGATACGCAGGACCCTGGTACGCTTGATATTGTCCTTGCTGAGGTTGAGCTTTGAAAGCAGGCCCATACTGAGGTTCGACATTCTGAAATGGAGGTTGTGGATACTGCGGCTACCAAGGTTTTTGGGGTATCAGTTGTGAAGTTTGATATTGCCCCCCAACGCCAGTTTGACCAGCCTGAGAATAAACTAAACCTGTAGCAACTTGGGCAAGAGCTAACCAGCCTGCCATAGGGCATTAAATGACTGGTTAGCTGCATGCCCTTTAACTTTATAACACACCCCATTATTTTTCATTTATCTCGTTATGCGCGCGGGTGTGTTATAACGTTAAAGGGCATGCAGCTAACCAGTGATTTAATGCCCTATGGCAGGCTAGTTAGCTCTTGCCTAGCAACTTGAGTCACTCCAGATAATGGCACACTAACCTGAGGTAATTGTATCCCAAAAACAAGCGGTTGTTGCATAACAGCCTGAGAAGTTTAGGTTTGTTGACTCGAAACTTAAGGTTGGGAGGCAGCGAAACTAACTTGCACAGGTTGAGATACAACGGGCTGATCTTGTATCTGTTGTTCCATAGTTACGACAGGTTGGGTTGATATAATCGGCTCAATTCGCATAGGTCGTGTCAAATACATAAGCCTTGATTGTGGTGGCATAGTCGGCTGCCACTAACAGACTCTCGCTTCACGCTGACCTAGATACGACGGGACATAACCATAGGGTTGTCCTCCTTGATGGGGAGGATGTTGTGAATAGGAATATTGCAGACCATATGGTGGCAATCCAGTGTTAAGAGGATAAATGGGTCTTTGTTCACCATATTGCCCAGTTTTATACTGATACCCAGGATCAAACTGTTGTCCTTGATATGAAGAACCATGTAAAATTCCTGATGATGACATGGGAGATACCACGGCAAAGATGAAACCCCTGAGTCGACTCCAAACATAGATTGGTAACCAGCCAGGACAAACGACTGTCCATATAAATGTGACTCAGGTGTGGTTGTAAACATCGAAGAAGTAGCAGCAAAAGGCTCTGCCGCAACTGCATCAGATGAAGTAGTCTAGGATGTTTGCGGTTCTTCTGCCATGGTTAGCTAACCCAAAAGTTGACCTAATGAATCAAGTGGGATTTCAGAGGCAGTAGCAAAACGAGGAAGAGATTCAAAGTAAAGATATAAACCAAGACCAAAATGATGTGGAGTCCCAGGATCAGACTCTTCTTCAGATTCTTCCTCTACAGCAATTAATCCAGGTGGAAGGATTTCACCGTCAAGTCCAAAAAAGACTTCTGGTGTTAAATATGGAGTTTTAGGAACTATAGATGACTGAGGTATTTCGGTAACAACTTCGGAATGTTCAAGGTCAAAGTCTAGATGTTCCGGTAAAAGAACTTCAATTTCAATGGAAGGTTCGTGAACAACTTCAGGTTCATGAATATCTTTGGTTTCAACTGCTATGGGTTCTGGATCAAATTCCAATTGAATTGGTTCAAGTTCTGTAGTAATTTCTGGTTGATCTACTACAAGTTGTGGATCAACTTCAGGCACTTGTTCACTTGTTTTCGTTATAGTGGCCTCAGGTAGTTGAGAAACTTCCTCTTGTGTAACAGATGTTCCAGAAATAGTTGGAGTAACTTGAGGCTCAGTACTAGTCGTGATAGGCGGCTCTGGCAATTCAGATGAAGTACCAGACTCAGTTTGACGAGTCCGCCTTGACCTGATGGGTGTCGCTTCCGGTGGCAAGGGCGGTTTGCTCGTAACTCTCCTCGAACGATGGAGTGGAGGTTGATCTTCCTCCAGAATTGCTGATTAATCTTATCAACCTAACTCAACTAAGGAAAAAAAATATGTTTTCGCGATCAATTAACTTTTATGACGCAAGAACTTAACTTTGCCTTTTCATGTTTTAAGAGTCGAGAAAAAGAAAAATATGACTCTAGTCTCTTTCGTTGTTTAATGAGCTTGAAAGGACAAGCGTTCATATGGACCTTTTCTTTTAAGGAGTTGAAAAGGAATAAAAGTGACTACTCTGGAGATACTAGGCAAGAGGGTTTACCAAACTAATCACAAAACTGCAATATACACCTTGATGGAAAATTAAAGAGAAATTAACAAGGATTTACCGTATGGCAGTCAGTCTTCCCGAATGTTGTGTTCGGTGCATTGTGATCGGTAAGGCGGCAGACTCAGCTTCCTAGGGATAAAGGATGTAAGCCTATTGGGGTATCCCACTATATACATGATAGTACAAGGAGCTCAAGTCCGTACTAGTACGTACCAGTTTAGTGAGGAGGAATCACCCAACCTCAACGAAATGACAGCCACTAGGTTTTAAGACGCTGGAACACGTCTCTAGCCTAGACACCTCTAGATGTTTGCGTTAAATTCCAATGTGTTTTTAGGTTAATTGAGGTTAATTTTAGGTTGATCTTGCTTAAAATTTGTCTTTGGGTTTCACCACGAGATGTTTTCCAAAATTCCTAAGAATGCGGCTAAATGAGAAGCACTCTTTCCATTTTTCTTTCAACAATGAAAATCCTAACTAATAAGGGATAGAGCAAACAAGTTCTTTTTGGATCGAACAACAAAGAGCACTCATTAATGCATTTCCCTAACCATTCCATTTATTCACACACAATCAAACTCTAAGATGCAATTACATGTATTTCTTTTTCTTTTCCGTTCTCCTTAATGTGAATTATGCACTAAGAAAAACAAATGAACAAATGATTCAAAAGCTCTTTTCACACAAATGTCGATTTATGAAAATTTCACTTAAAGATAAAGGGAGACTAAATGACACTTTCAACTTTAAGGAAACGAATATTTTCAACACTCAAACGAAAATATGAATTAGATGCACAAAATAGACCAATTGATTATTCTAAGAAGGAAGATTTTATGACACTTCAGAACAATCAACTGAAACTACTTCGACTAAGGAAAACAAACGATAAACTAATACATAAAAAAAGATTTAACAATCCAATCTAAAATGGGTCGAATCAAGGAAACAAAGACTGCTTTCAGAGACAAGAACTCATCTAAATCCAACAGACAATTCAAACAACTGAAAATTGACTTAAGGATTCAGCTCCTAGATGAGAAAGCTGCTCCAAAAGGAACCATTGTAGGCCAGAGTGAGGGACAATGCAATGCATAGCACTGTCTCAATGCAGAGGGTGCAATGCATAGCACCCTGTCAGTTACAAAGGTGCTATGATTACAAAATGACAATTTTATGCTCAAAATTGATTCAAATTTCAGTAAATTGAACTTGAATTCGATGAGAAAAAAAGGGTAAAGTATGTCAAAGTGTTCTAAGAGATGGATTAGCTACTATAAGGAATAAAATCACTACTCAGTGGAGTCACCATTTTTTTATGGGCAAATTTAGTGTCTTTTCGAACGACTAACCCCTAGACCTAGTAGCAAGTCTATAACAACAGTTAAAGTAATTACATTGCTTTTCCTATAGCTAATAGATAAAAGAAAGAGGAGAAAAAGTACCAACCTATATCTCTCGCTCGATCACTCTTCCCTTTGACCGCTTTCGCCACTCCCTTTCGTACTTAACTCGCTTGAAAGGTACCTGCACACAAGCTGAGACAGAAAACCACCAAAGCATACATATCGATCTGTTAACTAAACACATTATAGAATCGAAAATACAATGTACATTTCATAACACATGAATGGGAAAAAGCATAGAATTCTTTATTCATAGAAAGGAAGATTACAACCCATGTAGATGCATGTCCGATTCAGCGTCATCCTCCCAGCTTCAAACCCTTCTCTCCTCATGGAAGCAACAATTTGACATGATAACATTACTTCCTCTACTAATCTCATCCAAGCAGCATTTCCTTAGCTTAAGAAGTCTCAAACTAGACCAGTCAATGAGAGCTTGGTCCTTTTATAGCTGAATAGAGGAGGTTAGGCCATTAATGGCCCTCATGAATGCTTTGCCATATTTGGAAGTGGTTCCATGGAGGAAGGGATAATGGATTAAGGTTCATTCATCTCCTTCCTCATCCAAAAGCGAGCCCAATCCCTCTAGAAACCTCTAGAAGCATCCATTGGATGAGGAATCCAATGAATTCATTGGAAAAATTCGATGGATTTCGCCCATCGCAAGTGATACAAAGGCCAGGTGCTATGCATAGCACTCTGACAGTGTAGTGCCTGCCATTCATTGCATCCAGATAGAAGGCCACCTACGATGGTCTACTTAGGGACATTTTTTGGATGAATGGTGTCATGAAACTCTTGGGAAGCAAGCATGATGTAGGTTAACTTCATTAGGGAATGAAAACAACTGAATTAGGGATTGATAGACCCTAATAATACAGATCTAGAAGTTGGGGTTGATGTGCCCAAATTTTCCTGTAACACACCCCCGTGCCATATTCCAAGTATGAATGAGGGATCTCATAGAACAACCAAGGGAATTCAGAGGTTAAACCACCTCCACCCTCATCAAACCATGATCACACCAAAACCGATGCTTTGATCACAACCAAACCAAACTTTGACTTCCATCCAAAATCCATCACTTTCCTTGAGGAATTTTTCGTCTCCTTATCTCCCAAGCTTTATCGCAATCCAATCCTGGATCACTAGGCCCTAAACTGAGACCAGTCTCTTAGGCTTTACCATAATCCAAACCAATATCATTAGGACCTAAATTGAGACTTCTCTCTCAGGCTTTACCGTGTATCTCACCAAACTGGCCAAGGGATTCCTACGCCTTTGGGAATGAACCTTGAGACCACCTTTGCCTCGGATTCCGAAATCCATCTGGCAAACCAACGCTCAAACCAAGATAAACATCCCAACACCATGGCATCTGGAAAAGGGCAAGGCTAGGCTGAAAACTACTGTCATAACCTAACAAAACCATGCCATTGACAAGAAGAAAACCATATGCCAACATGCAAAGCCATGCATGTCCAAACCAGATAGGAAATCACACATGCAAAAGGTTACCTGCAAGTATTCCTACTGAAGCTACTTGATCCTGCTCTTCTTCCTTGATCCTTGCTTTCCTTTCCTTTCCTTGCTTTTCCTTCCTTGATCCAAAGCTAGAGTGCTCCAAGAAAACTCTAAGTGACCAAGCATGAAAGAGAAAGAGAAAATAATGAGAGAGATCCAAACTTGAACTGAGAAAAGGTTACCAACAGATCCCGATAAGCCTTTGTATTAATGAGGCCTCTATTTTCTTCATTTTCCATTATTTTCCTTCAATTTCCTCCTCACATGCAACCTATGACCTTTCACCTTATTTTTCTCCTAATTTCCTTTATTTTCATAAATAAATGTGCCAAAAATGCCTTTTTACATTTTAATGCCTTTGTCAATTTTCCTTAGCCAAAGCACACATCCATTGATGCTCACTAGGATATCTTTGCCCAACGTTCAACTTGGAATAAGTGTCCCTTAACCGTGGTCTTATTTTGCCTTTATTAACTTTTATTACATGAACTTTCACCAGGGCTGTTACAATGGATGTCTTGTAGTTCTCTTGTTTGTTGTGATTATCTTGCAGGTTCCATTTATAATAATTAGAGTTGGACCTAAAGTCTACAAGTCAATAGAAGAGGAAGACTAGCGTTGGATTCCAAGTAGGCTCTCCTCCATTTATTAATTTATCCAAGGAAAACATTGTCCTTTTTAGTTTCTATTGTGTCTAGATCAACAACTAGATCTAGGGGATTCACTTATGTCTACAAAAGAGAATTTGCCATAAAACAACTTGGTAAATCCACCAGGGAACGAGATGTTCCTTTAGTGGCTTCCTTAGTTTATCCATTTTAAACCTTTCAAACAGACTTAAATTGACTTGTTTATAGAATAATTAGTCTTGGGAAAGCATTAGTCTAAGCTTGGTAGGGTTTTTGTTTCCTTTTTAAACAAAAGTAGCCCCATCAAACTTCTTGGTTTGAGACAGAGCGACCCAACGCACCTATCTCCCTTTGCAAGTGTGTTGCATTGCACTAGTGTCTGTGTCTAGCTTGTGATGGTTCCTGTAGGATAAAAAAAAATGTATTTTTATGCTTTGCTCTCAGTTTTGATTTTCTCCATTAACTTTTTTTTAGCCTCTGTAATTGTCATTGTCTCTGCAAAAGCCATCAATGTGTTTACATTTGTGTTGATTGCCTTTTGGTGAGGAATTGTTTGTTTTTTCTTCCTTATTGTTAACTAGGGTTTGTAAACACTTAGATTGATTGTTGATTGAATGAAAAGAATGTTTATATTACAATTGTGGAATTTTTATATTACAATTGTGGTATGTATGAGTTCTTTTGGTCAATGATTTATCCTTATTTTCATTTTCATTGCATTTGGAAATTGAAAACAAAAGAAAAGAAAAATCTCCTTTTTGTATTACATATAGGGTTTTTTTTTTTAATTGCATTGGAATAGTGTATTGAAAGATCTGGTTGGGAAGTTTGCATTTGTTATATCTTTGATTGTTGCATTGTTGTTTGTCTCTTCCTTCCCATAGATAGATCTTCATTCAAATGAAAGAAATATTTTCATCATACTAGTTGCATCCTAGGAAGTTTAGGTGAATTCGTACCATGAGCCTTGAAATTGAAACTTAATTGGAGATCAACTTTAAAATTTACTCAATTAACCTAAGGAAAAGTTGGAACATTAATGATACACATAGAGGTCTAGGCTAGTGACGTGTTTCGGCGTCATTAAACGTAGGAGTTGTTGTTATTTATCTGCGTTACATTCTGAGGGTAGTTGGTATTCCACGTACATAAGTATATTTGATCTTTCTCCGTGAACCTTTGGGTATATCAGATGGTGTTCCCCATTTGAAAAGTATATCAAAATACTTCCTATTGTACAAGACGCATTAGGCAACACTACCACAGACTGTGCTTCCACATACCTCCAGGTATACTTTGGATGTCCCCTATAAGTTGTTATCTTACCATAGGTAACTGAGTCAGCCACCTTGTTATTTGTGATGCACTAAACACATCATTCAAGGAGATTGCCTACATATATTGGAAACAGTATTCTGCAGTTCACAGTGACTTAGTAAACTCTTTTTCCTAGCTACCCCCATTTTGTTTTATTTGTGTTGTTAATTTCTAAAAGTGATTAATCCATCATGGAAGAACACCCTCAACAACCTCATTGTTCGTGTAGAATGAAAATAGTGCCTCCTTTACCTCTAGAGGCAACACCAGGTCATCATAAGAATAAGAAAACAAAAACTATCGAAACTTGTACTTCATAATCTACCCCTTCTTGCACTATGTATGAAATAACCAACTAGAATCATCACTTCCCATAAGTACTGAACCCGAAATTACATCCTTACCAACTGGTAAGTCTAACAGAATCAAAACTGAAACCCCTAACACATTAGAAGATGAGGTCATTGAACCTAAATTTCCATATTCAGAAACTTTACAACCTTAGGAACCTCATATAACCCAACGAACTACTTAAGGATTTTATCCTTCTCTTCCTCTACCTTTGTCTCAACTACAACCTATATATTTCAACCTTGATGGAGAACAACGTCCACCTGGTCTTTTGAGTATTGAGGAAATTATGGAAGAAGAGTCTCAACCTTCAACTCTTGTCAATTTAAGAAGGACTCCTCTTTATCAAGACCACCCTTCTCTTACTCTGCCTACTCAAACACAAGCTCCTTCCTATCATACTCCTCATTTTAATTCACCTTGAAACCTACCTTGACAAACTCCTTTGAGAAGTTGAACAATGACTAAGCCAACGACAGTCTCTCAACCCGTGGCTGCTATCATGAGTGGATCAACTGACATTACAACCTCTTCTATGTTTGTGGCATCGCCAAAAACCCATTTGTATGGTGGCCCATTAATACCACTTAGCTACCAGTGATTGTTTGGAACATTTTCTTGTGCGTCAACTAGTCCATGGACTTATCCCTTATTATCTTCATCAGGAATATTACATGGTCCTTCTTTGACAAGAACCCTATAACACC
>APFE030408554.1:116324-140683 GCA_000404065.3 Pinus taeda
CCAAGAAAACTCTAAGTGACCAAGAGTGAGAGAGAGAGAGAGAGAATAATGAGAGAGCTCCAAACTTGAACTGACAAAAGCCATGAACTGGTACTCATAAGCCTTTTTATGCATGAGGCCTCTAATTTCTTCATTTTCCATTATTTTCCTTCAATTTCCTCCTCACATGCAACATGTGACCTTTCACCTTACTTTTCTCCAATTTTTCCTTTATTTTCATAAATAAATGTGTCAAAATGCCTTTTTGCCTTTTATTGCCTTTGCCAATTTTCCTTAAGCCAAAACACACATCCAGTGATGCCCACTAGGATATCTTTGCCAAACATTCAACTTGGAATAAGTGTCCCTTACCTGCGGTCTTATATTGCCTTTATTAACTTTTATTACATGAACTTTTCACCAACGTTGTTACACACCCCACCATCTATTCCACCTGTTGCGCCCCAGACTCCTTTGGAGTAAAAGTATGGTGCATTTCTTAGTGGATTGGGACATTTACAATAGCCTACTCCATCCTATATTGGGTACCCTCCCCCACGAGGGTAGTTACCTACATATACTCCTCATCCTTAAGCAGGGGGCAACATATTGCTAGAATGTTCCCTAAGGTTGATCAAATGCTACAAGTTGGTGATATGTCCTATTCAAGTCCTCTTCCTCTAGGTTCTCCATTTCTAGGAATGGTTTATAATCCTTGACATCCTATGTTTCCCATTCAACCTGATTTGGTTTTAAATCAAATCCCAACCTCTCAACCTGTTCTAGCTACACCTCAAGTTCCTACTTGTCAATTTGTTCAATCTATACCTCAACTTGCCCAAGTCACACCTCAAGTGAGTCAACCTGTTTAGGTAGTATCTCAAATAAAATCTACTCCAATGGTATCTGGAATTTCTCAAATTCCATCTACTAAGCCTCTTTAGGGAGAGTTACAAGCTCCACCTCTTGGTCAGTCCATACCTCATATGCAAGTAAACCAACCTGTGCATGGCATGATACAGATACCAACCAATCAACCCAATGTTGGAATGATGCAAAATCCATCTAGGAAACCATTACAAGGCATTCCACAAATACATGTTGGCCAATCTACCATTTTGCAAATGCTTTATCAAGGTGAACAAATCCAAGCTCAGTCATTCCAACCTTATCAAGGTTTTTATGGAACTGGGCAACCTGGTTATGTTTATCCTAGTTATCAAAATCCCCCTTATCCTATAAGGAAAATACCTGTTGCTCAACCCATTATGTCATACCTAGGATACCCTCCACCACAGGTTAACCTTTATTCACAAGGTCAACCTTCTCAAATGTACTTTAATAGATAGTTTCCATTTTTTGCAACACTTGAATTACCATATTTATCTCGACTCACGAATGATCCCATTTGTCATTCTCCTTGGTGGCTGGTTATTCCTACTAAATTGTCGAGTGACATTCTAAAATTCAACTGAACTCTTGGAGAAGATCTGTCCACTCATGTTATGACCTATCATTTATGATGTTCATCCAACTCCTTGAATGATGATTCCATTCATTTACAGCTTTTACAAAGAACTCTTACTGATACGTCATCTAAGTGGTATGATGAATTGCCATGAGCTTATTTCAACAACTTCAATGCCTTGGTGACCACGTTTCTAACTCATTTCCAATTACCCATCTCTTATGGAACTAGAACTGAGCTTTTGACATCCTTAACGCAGTTTGATTCCACTCACATATATGATCATATTTAAGAGTGGAGGTGTTATCACTAAACAAATTTCAAAGAAAAGGGGTAAGGTAAGGAAGAATTGGTCTTGGTCACTTTCATGTTCCTTTCATGCATAAGAATCACTTGGCAAGCTCAGGGTCAGCATACATCAGATTTCTCCATTTCAACTCAAGCAAGGCAGTTAGCACTCAAGAAGAAGAATGTAGCTTTGAGGAAGTAAAAAAAAAAAAGAAATTGATGTCTACCAACCTTGAGATTGCCCAATTCAAGGAAAGGGCAAGGAAACATGCAATTGAAAAGGCAAATTGAAGATCTGAAGACACAACTAAGCCAACATGAAGGACATTCTTAACTAAGAAAAATCACATAGCAAGTATGGTTAAGTCCTAAATTTTAATAGATTTCCTTTTGAAGTTTACTTTAAAAGAATGGTGTCTATGTTTTCAGTTTTGGACAACTTCATGGCAGATGGAAAGGCCATTACAAGGAAAATAAAGATCAAAAGAGTTAAAGTTTTGGCCTCAAACTGTGTTTTTAAAATTACACAGCTGTAAATGATGCCTAATGCACAGCAGTTTCGTAGCGCGCTACGAAACTGCTGTGGTTGCATATTATGTTTTGGTAGACCAATTTTGGGATACAAAAGGAAATATTTTTGAAGAGGAATGTTTGAAAGGGGAGCATCTACAAGGTGTAAGTATCCAGCAAATGCAAATCAAGTGAAAGAAGGATATCTATGAACTCTTAGCTATATAAGAGGTCATCATTTCATAGCTAGTATTTTTCATGAGACATTAGGCAGCATTAAAGGGTTTTGTCTTCACATGTACATATAGACAAGGTCTGAAGTGTATGTAAAACATGATAATCCAATTCAATTTTATGAAAAACAACAGGGATAATTGATTTCGAAGATCCTTGTGCAGACCAAAAGCAAAAAGGGAGGAACTTTGTCTCCTTGTTTTTACCAGTCAACTTCTAGAAGAGTTTCTGAGCAGTTAAAAACTCATCTCTGAAAAGTGAAAGAGGTTTTAATTCCTAAGATACTGAATTACAAAAACCTCTTCCACTTTCTTCAAATCCATTATGATCTAGGAGAAATGAAGGACCAAACTTGCGCTACGAAACTGTTGTAGGTGCAGTTTTTCACAAGCATATTTCTCTGTTTTACACCTGTTTTTCAAAGACATATTCTGGGCGGTAGGAAAGGTGTTTGAAAAACCCAAGAGAGGTTTTTGTTCAGCACGGATTGGTTCATAAAAGCCTTCTTCAGTTTTTCCAAATACATTTTTTATGAGAATATATGAGCTCTGTCCCAAGACCTATTTTTCAGCCAGAACAGAGCAAGGAAGAGTCTCTTAGTTTCTAGGAGCAGTAAAAGGATGAGTCATCAAGGGCCAACTGGAGGGTTATGAGCACCATAAAATTAGAATTCAGGGATTTATAGGTGTCAAAAGGAGTGTTTAATTCCTAGATAAGTTTGTTTTAATCATAATGAGGAGTTACACTCCTAATTGTTTTAGGTCTCTAGACCTGCTAGTTAGTTGTCATTTGCATTTAATAGTTAGTTTTTAGTGTCAATAGGTGTCAGATCAGGTAGAATTCGAATTTTCCTCATCCTAGAGGAGGAATCTAAGTCATGTAAAGGGCTATATATATGGGAGAAGATGTAATGTACAAAGGGTTGGAAATTTTTAGAGAAAGACTCAAATTGTGCCATTGTAGAAGATTATGTTTTTATGAATGCAGACTTTGGCTTTACTTCTCAGGATTCAGAAGGAGTTCAATGGTTGCTTGCTTATGATTGTCCTTATTTCCTTATGTGAAATAGTATGAATGTATGATACTTAGAACTCATTGACATGCTCTAACTTCCTTCATACATTTATGGACTGTGTTTTCCTACATGTCTCTATGTGTTAACTTATATATTGAACTGTTGATGCCCTGACTTCCATGTCTAGCTGATACTATTATCATACTAAGCTTTTCTGACTCCATAAGCCCAATGGATAATTCCTAATTGTGTTTCAACCACTTACACTTCTTCATGTGTTTAATAGAGTTAGCCATCTTATCCATTATCAATAACATTAATCCTTTGAGAGAGCCCTCTCAAGTTGAGGAGGCTAAGCCTCAGCCAAAAGTAGGTTTGAAAGAGTTACACAAGGCCTTCCTAATCAGCAGCCTATTAGGTCAAGGTTTTGTGATAACAGGAGGCGTCAATGTTGATTGGTCAAAACTTACATTCTCAATCAGTTATTGGCTAATTGGTTTGTCAAGTCCCTCTTGCTATCTATAACTGAAGATGTTGCCAAAGACATATTAGTTACTGAAGAACAAGTCATTTCTCATGCTCAATATTTATATTTGGTCTATACTTAATCTAGCACACTTTATGACAAGATACCTAACGCTCTAGGACCCCAGCATATTACTCCACCTACTCTTCCTTCGAAGGAATCACATGTTGTTTATGGCGTGATTAGTTCTGTTAGCCAACAATCGATGATAAAATCGTCTAATCCACCTAATTCAAAATATGATCCCACAAAAACCAATAAAAAACCTTCCAATATTGCTCTCGTGAGTGCTTCCGAGATAAACGTTGTTGAATATGATAAAGGAAAATGTCAACAACCTGGAATTAAGAAAAGGGTAAAGGAAAGCATAAGCAACAAAAACCTCCACAAAAAAAGCATAAGAATCAACCTCTGTCAAGAAGCAAAAGCCTCGTTATTCATGTCTTATCTGTAATGATGAACATTTCACAAAGGATTGTCCACATTGCACAAAGATCAATAGATGTTTGAAAGTTGCATCTATTGGCTCTGTCGTTTTGACATATCCTTTTCCAAACTAGGAGACAAATACGGTTACTCAAAGTCCATCTTCCTCTTCCCAGATAATGATGTTATTTGTCATTAACAATAAGAATGGTGTCATGGTGGCTACAAGGAATAAGGATTATAGAAATCTAAATCCTTCAACTAGAAAGTTTGATGATTAACCTTCCAACTCTACTCAACCTGCTTCTAGTTCTCTCTAGATAGAAAAACCAAATAAACCAGATGAATTGATTATCAAACCGCCTAAGGGGATGATTCATAAGTCAACATATAATCCTCAAGTGTGTGTTGCACAAAGTTACAACATAGTTGAGGATCTAGCTCAAACCCCTTCGTCTATGTAGCACTCGAGGTGTTGTAGAGTTGTCCTGCCCAAAAGAAGCCTTTACTAGTAGCGATCAGAGGAGTAGATCCTTCATATTCGAATCTTGTAGTATTTAATCATGAGAACCATACTCCCAAACTCCCACCTCAATTGGCTTTCATGATTCAAGTTATCGTTAGAAATAAAACTATTCATTGTACGATTATAGACGAAGGTGCTTCAACTTGCATCATGTCACTTTCATGCTAGAAAACCATTGGTTCTCTGCAACTTAATCAGTCATTATCTGCCCTCAAAGTTATTGATGGGAGAGGATTTAAACCTTACGGGATCCTGAATTATTTACAAGTAGAATTATCTGGAAAAACAGTCTCAGTAGAGGTCGACATCATCAACGAACCTTTAGATTATAACCTCTTGTTGGGATGAACATGGGTTTATGTCACAGAAGTTGTGGTCCCAACCTATTTTAGGATGATTTCTTTCCCTCACCAGGGGGGAATCATAACCATCGATTAAATTCCCTTCTTTTCCACTGATTCCTAGGTCACTAGGAGTATTCCACTTGTAATTGAATCCCTGCAACCTTATCAACATGTTGGGATAAGATTACTTAAAGATTCATCCTTAATGGGGACTTTTACACTACCTCCTCCTGACATTCCAAATATAGTTTCCTTTGTTAATATGATTTTGTCTTCTATTATTCACACTGATCCCTGGACAGTACCTGACAACTCTAACATTGAATCGTTTGGTGACCATATGTCGCTCAGTCCCATTGAGCTAGAGTATGAAGCCATTTACTCGGCCTGTTCAGCAAATCCCAATATTAATACCTTAATAAATTCGGTTGACCATTCCCAAGATTCAAGTTCTGACCCTTCCATTGACTCATTTTCTATCGATGAGAGAATTATGGAAATCATGATGCTAGACGAGTCTCCATGGGACGATCATCATCATTAGTCCTCATTACCTAAAATTCTTGAGAATAATCTTGAAGATTATTATTCACCCAACTTTACTGAGTCATTTTTGGGTTCTGTCTCTATTCATGAGATGAATTCCGAGAATAATTTAGCTAATATTTAGGAGACTACTCGATATTTCTATAAAATCTAGAGTTGTTGAAAATGTCCACATTGGTGCATATTGTTCTCTCGATGAGATCGAGATTTTTAAGGACCTTTTTCAAGAATTTTGTGACATTTTCGCTTGGACATACGAAGAGATGTCGGGCATAGATCCAAATATTGGTGTAAGAGATTAAAACTTATCCGAATGTTAAACATGTTCGTCAACATTTACATCTGGTTCACCCGAAGAAAGTTGTTGCCATAAAAGAAAAAATTGAAAAACTTTTGTGTGCTGGTTATATCTATCATGTTCCTCTAACTGATTGGGTTCCTAATATCATTCTCGTTATGAAGAAGCAGGATACAAATAAATTATGTGTTGATTATAGGGATATCATTCAAGCTTGTCCAAAGGAAAACTATCTGACCCCTTTCATTAACCAAATTATTGACGATTGTGCTAGAAGTGAAATCTTTTAATTTATGGATGGCCTTTTCAGTTACAATCAAATCAACATTCTACCAATAGGCCAACATAATACCACCTTCATTTGTCCATTGGGGATGTTTTCCTATTGTAAACTTCCTTTTGGTTTGAAGAACGTTGGCGCAACCTTTCAAAGGGCAATGAATTATGCTTTCCATGACATTAAGCATATAGTGCAAACCTATTTGGATGATTTTCCTGCCCATTCCAAACATTGTGAGGATCATCCATTGCATCTCAAATCTATCTTCATACGTTTTCGACATTATAACATATGATTAAATCCACACAAGTGTGTGTTTTGTGTCCAATCTGGTTAACTTTTACAATTTTTAGTGTCCAAGAACGAGATCCACATCGACCCTATAAAATTCCAGGAAATCATTGATTTGTTTGCTCCCTCTTCACTTGTTCAGTTACAACGCCTTCAATGGAAAGCTACCTTTCTATGGAGATTCATCTTTAAGTATGCAAAACTTACGAAAGGATTTACTAGCTGAAAAAGTGTAGAAAATCTGCTTGTAGGTTAACCCGATAATGCAATATAAATCAAAGCAAAATACTATAACCTACTTCTATTATCAATTTGCGGAAGCTTAAAGATCGAGCTGAACAATATAACCAGAAGAAGAAGAATCAATGCACAATACACATGAAAATACTTTGGGGAAAGCCTCAGCCAAAAACCCCACTATCTGTATTATCATACAAGGTGGAAATACATAAGAATCATACAAAGCCTTAGCCCTCACAACTAGCCAGCTCTCATTACAATCCTCATAGATGCTCACAAGCAATCTTGGCTTCTCTCAAGCCCTCCTCTCTGCCCTCCAAGCTCTTATTTCCTTGCATTGTTCCTCTAGGATGATTCACCTTCAACCAAGTGGAACACTCTAATCTCACACATTGTCAGAACTACGCAATCCTCAAGGAATGATTCCTTCTACATGCATGAGTTTTCTTTATAAGAAAACACATGCAACTAATAGTACATTGTCCTTGTCTTTAATCTCAACTGGGTTTTTCTCATAATAGACATGCATAAGATTCTGATGAGGGAATCTTCAGTTAACTGGAGTACACTAGTTGAGTGCATGCATGCATCAATTGACTGTTAACTCTCTATTAGTTCCTCAAACAGTTTGGAACTAATTTAACTGGACTTAATCAGTAAACTGAGTTAACTAACTACAACTCAAATATAACTCAATCTTATCTCCTTAATTTAAGGGATAACTCTAGCATGACTTCAAAAATGTTTCTAACGTGAATTTCTCCAACTAATGAAGTCAAAATAACTTAATTAATTATTTCCAGGTAGCTGTTAAGACTAAATTCGATTTTAATTCAAAATTTAATTCAAGGACAAATTAAACTAGAGGATTATTGTTGCCACATTTCAACAAAAAGGGGTTCCCTTCCATTGGAATCACACTGGTCAAAAGGATTTTGACGCTTTGAAATATGTGTTGGATAGAGCATCTTTTCTCTATCCCCCTCACTATCTCCGAGACTATTTCCTCTATTTAGATGTAATATTTACCACAATTGCAATGTTTTTGGTACAAGAAGATGATATAGGAGACAAACACCCTATCTATTACTTGAGCCGAAACTTGAACGAAACTAAAGCCAAGTATTTGCACATCGAAAAGTTAGCTTTGGCAGCTGTCGAAGTTGTCCAAAGGTTTTTCCACTACATATTTCTTCAAAAGACTACTGTAGTTTTTTATTGCAACCTAATGACTTACATTTTGTACTGTCAAGTACTGGGGGGGAAGTACTCCAAATGGATTGTCATCCTTCAAGAGTTTGATTTGGAATTCATCAAATCCAAATCAAAGAAATCTCTAGTCTTCATTGAAGTGATTTTCAACCTTCCCTCGTGTGAATAATAATTGACCACAAATGATTCTATTCTAGATGAAACGTTGTTTCTAATTGATTCTTTTGACCCTTAGTATGGAGATATTATCATTTATCTTCAAACCCAAAATTTTCGGCCTGATACTACTCGATTTGATTAGCGTTGAATGTGATGATAGGCTCGCCAATACATCATAGTTGGTGACACTTTGTACCACCTTGGTGTTGATTTGATTTTTCGACATTTTCTTACTCATCAGGAGACCGAGAAAGCCTTGAACAACTGTCATGCTAGAGCATGCGACAGACACATGTCTGGTTATGCGACTACCCAAAAGATTTTGTGTGTTGGTTATTTATGGCTGAACATCTTTCGACATTGTATTATGGTAGTCCATAAATGTCACACATGTCATATTTATAATAAGAAAGATCGTGCTCCAAATTATCCCATGCATCTAGTTATTGTCATTGGCCCATTTCCAAATGTGGCATTGAATTTATGACCTATAACCCTCATTTGGTAGGGGGGCATAGAAACATTATTGTTGTTGTAGACTATTTTACCAAATGGGTCGAAGTGATGCCTACATATGATAATACCGACAAAACTGTTGTATTGTTGTAAAGTTAATTTACTAAGTAAACTAACACATGTGTTTTACTTGTCAATCCGGGTTTGTAGACTTGGAAGCATGTCCAAAATATATGGATTTCAGGTGAAATCAATTTAGGAAGGCAAAAATATAAGGTTAAAGGAAGTGCATATTACAAATATATTCTAAGTTTTAAAATAATAAAAAGTTTTTGGTTCAAGATGTAACAAGCAAGAGAAGAGGCTCCTAACTTAGGAGGTCTTGGTTGTCCTTCCTCACAATACTGTCCCCAAGAAGACAAACTAAAGAGCAATGGTTTGTAATGTGTAGATAGCAAGAGAAGAGGTTCCTAACTTGGGAGGTCATGGTTGTCCTTCCTCATAGTTCTATTCCAATAACATTACCATTGCATAAAATAAAACTCGAATTCAAGAAATAATACAGGAAATGCAAAAGGATGATTTCAGCTATGATTCACAACTTGATAGAAAGAGAATTTAACTTAAATTATTATTTGTCCTTTCATATGCAAATTTGACTTTAAACTAACATCATCCCAAAATCATACAAAAAGCATCACACATCTAAATAACTGAATCATAAAGTTGAAACAAGAAATACTAAAATTAAAATTATGCTAATGTAATCAAAGTGTACTTAGCTTGATATGGGGGCCCTCTAACCTTGCCTTGTACACCTAAGGAACTCTCAGCTATAGCTAACTTATGAAAATATCCACGGCTGAACAACAACATAGAACAATAGAAAGTATTCGTCAAATTATCAAAAAGTCTCCAATAGTCTTAATACAAATTACCTACATGAATGGTTCATAAACTCAGTTTAAATAAGAAAATCATCAACAAACTTTGATGCAGTGGCTCTAACAGTATTTATCTATCCTAATCCATCCATTTAAATCAAACTCAACAAGTCTGGTTCACAAAATTAGACAAAATCCCAAAAATAATATTCTACCTCTTTTTAATAGTGATTTCCGAATGACATATCAATTTTGACCAGCATTGACCAGGCTTGTGTTTGCTCAGTTTGACTAAACCAATAGGTATTCCTCCATTTGTGGTTCCCAATCTTTCCAAATATGTGTTCATCTCTCGCTTAGGTGTCCTGCACATATGACTTTAACGGAGCTATTACGGAATTTTTAATGCAGTCCAAATTTTCTCTTAAAACCCAATTTTTACAAAAATTTCTAAAAATTGAAAAGCATAATTGAATATGCAACATACGAGTAAAATGAAGCATATGTAAGTGAAATAGGATGGAATATGGTGGCAAATGGATGAGTTTAGGATAAGCAAAAATGACCAAAATTGAGGACCAACATCTCCCCCATGTTGATGTTCAAGCATGTCCTCATGCTTGCTTTCTCTGTTTGGACATTTTGAGTTATGATGTCCCCGTTGTATTTGAACCTGCAGCCTCTTCCTGTGTAGCTCGAAGTAGAATATCAATGCTCTCATGTTCCTCTACTTTGTAGATGGCAACTTTTACTTCTTTTTTTTCATATTTATATTGCCATAACTTCTTCTCTTTTAGCCATCTGTAGGTTTGTTTGGAAATGAGCATATTATGAGTTTCAAGTTTTTTCATTTGTTGTTCAATTTCTTGTTTTCTTTGACTATGTTGTTGTTGTTTTCCTTGTACATTTTGTTCTCCCTCTTCAAGTGTCTTTCCATTATTTTACTGTCCTCTAGCTCACTAGTCAACTCTGTTAATTTCTTCAGATATTCCCCATTGTGCAATTCTCTGGATTCCTCCCTTGCCTCTTTGGCATATGAATGAGATGAGGTGGCTCCTACCCAAGCATCCTCAAAATAAGAGCCTTTTTCTATGGGTTCTTCCCGAGATTCCTCCTCCAATCTCTGTGTGATCTCATCAATTTGTTTTGATGTTTGTGGAGGTTTGGTTTCAATAATCTCAATTTCTGGGTCTTTCCCTTGGTTGCTTGGTTCTTCTTGTGATTTTCTTCTTGATCTCCTAGGAACGGACAAAAATTATTTTTCTTTCTCAATCATAACGCCATCCTACTTCTTTTTCATTCTTGTCCCGAGTTATAAAGGAGAATTCATGATACTTTTTGTGACATGTAATTGCTCAAACCTTTCCTCATTCCATGTTATTTGGTCTTCAAATTGATGTTTGGCCAAAAACTCATTCCAAAGTATCGCTTTGTTCCTTGCTTGATACTCAACAAGTATGCTGATCAACCCACAATGATAGATATTAGCCTCTTTAGCTTATGTTTTGTTTTTGGCATTTTCTATCATTTTAGTCAAGCTCTTTGAAAATAAGGAATATTGATTTTACAATATCCCTTGATATGTTGAAGAAATTTTATATGGTAAAGGTAGACTATACTATGCCTATTGTCACAAGTAAAATATTTTTGGATGATCACAACTAATTATGACCATGGCTCTCTGAACCAATCTGTTAAAATTCCTTTTGTCCTATCAAAGGTCCCTTTCCTTTGTCTTTCCAAAAAAAAAGGTTCATCCTTTCTCCTTAAAATGTAAACCTTTGCGGTATTCTTCTCCTATTAAAGGAAGTTCTAATGCTTGAGATATGAAAGTTGGATTCACTGGTATAGGAAGTTCACCCACTTTAGTTTACCCATTTTCAAAATTTTCTATGAATCCTTGTGTGATTCTGTCATTGTGGCCATTAAAATTCCTAAGGAACTCCAGTAGTCTTACTTGAAATAATTTCTCCATTGCATCCTTACTCCAATTTTCTACTTCGAAATCTTTCGGTTCCATTTTTGTTGCCATTTTCATATGCTCTGTATACCAATTTATATAACATTGCCTAGTAAATAATCTCATTATGAAGATAACAAGCAAAATATTCCTTATTCATGCAATAACAATCTTGGTAAATGCACTTACCAGATCTCGTTAGCTTTTGAAAACAAATGAGATTACTTCCTTTGCCTGTAAATCTTCAATTTCCTTGACTTTTGCTGCAAATAATATCAACACAAGGTCCTCTGTTTGTAAATCTGAGTGAAGAAAAATTATGTCTGTGTAAAAGACCCAAAAACAAAATCTCCACTGTAACAAAAATCCCTCACTATTTTGCAAATCATATTTAAATCTCTCTCCTTTTGCAAAATTTCCTCATAAAATTTTATGAAAACCCTCCTCTGTTTTGAAAATTGCGTACTGTGTTTTGAAATAGCAACCACTGTGTGAAGTTTTTGACAAAAATTGCATGAGGAAATTGTGGTTTTGATACCTGAACTGCTAGAAGAGTTTATAGAAAACTTGTAGAAACTTCTTGTTAAGGATTTGTCTTCCCTATGTAAACATTCAATTAAACTCATTTTCTAGTATCTCGAGAAATCTTGGATTCTACAGGTGGCAGAGGATTTTGAAGATGACAAAGCATTGAAAATTCGGAATTGAAGTCGTATTTTTATCTCATTGTGACACATCTTAAACAAAATCTGAAGTTTAATTTTTTTGAAATCGTTTTAGTTGTTGAGGAGTCTTTGGAGTTGATGCTTACCTTATCATTGGAAGTCATTGTGTCAATTGAGGAATTCTCTGCATAATTTGTGGAATTTGTTGGAGCTTGGCACAGAGGAAATCTCAATATCTTTCTCTTTCTTTAAACAAACAAGATTCCTTTAAATTCTCCACGCAACACAGGGTTTTCCTTTCCTTATTTCGCCACGCTGCTCGGGATTCTTCTCTCCTTGTTTCACCACGCTACTCGGGGTTCTTTTCTCCTTATTTCACCACGCTTCTCTTTCACACAATCTCTCCATGGAACACAGTTTCTCTCCTACGCAATTACCTTTACTTTGCATTTTTTCCCTTTGGTCAGGGCTTCCTTACACTGTGGGTGAATGCACAGTATTTCTCTCTGACTCTGAGTTGAGTTTGGCTATGATGATGAAGGAGAATACACAGAGTATACCTTTGAAATGTTTTTTACCGTTTCATTGTTTAACTGTCTTTTCCATTTTCGTTTTTAGCTACCACTTGTGTTAATGCATCATGGTTCATTTACTTATGACCATGCTATCTTTTGTACACTCCTTCGACACTTGTTTTTGTATCCGCTAAGGTTGCATCATAGTTTGTATTTTAGAGTTTTGAATACTCATGACCATTAGGACCTTAGCTTATGATTTCATATTGCATGCACTATGTTTGCTTATCCATCATACTTATGTGCATGTTTCACATTCATATTCTATCATTGCAACTTTTGATCTTTTTCATCATATACTTATGTATTTGATTTTAAAATGAGCATACTTTTAGGTCATTTCAAAATCAAATTTTCTTCATATTTTTACAATGATACTAACTTCTTGTTCTTGTTTTGTAGATGCATAAACTAATCCTTCAGGTTGTATAAACAATTTCTCCATGATGCAACATATTTTTTTTTTAAAGGAGATGTGGCCAATAATATTGGTCAAAAATTGCAAATGATATGGTTGAGTAATGAGATGTGAATGTATGGTTAAGTGATGAAATAAATGAATATGGACACTGATGTAGGATAATGTACAATGTACATGGCTAGGAGAATTGCATATTCAAATTTTATTTTTATTTTTTTCTACGTAAAGGCTAATCTATATTAAGGAGAGAAAGTATTTACAAGAATTACATCATTCGATTTGGATCCTCCGGAGGCGACAGATGCTGCGAGCTTGACGTATCCAGCCAATTCGCCATCTCCTCGTCCCATTGAAACTGTTCCTCAAGGCGCAGATGAGTTGCGCTGTGGACTTCCTCGCTCGCTTGAGTAGTCTGAGCCGGAGGCAGAGCTTCCTGCTCCAGAGCGTCAGCGTTTAAGTTCTCCTGAACTTGGGTTGGTTGATGTTGAGATGGCAGGGCTATAGCAGATAGAGGACGGAGCATATGGAAGACCCTTCCCTCCATGTCTCCCAACAATATTTCACTAGACTGAAATTCTGCAGGTGCCTGAGAAGAGGGGGGATTTTCTTCAGGTGCTGCCTCTGAGAGATAAATTGACACATTCACAATTATGTCTGATCGCAGGAGCCTTCCAGGGATTCTAAGGCGGATGGGCAGGTAGGAGTCCGGCGACATCAGGAAGTCCTGCTCAGAGGATGAGGACGAATTCGTCATTGTCGCCCTGGGGATGAAGGAATTCACCTCCTCGCCTTCAGAAGCAAGGCGAGTGCCAACTCTCCCACCACGTCACGGTAAACCTCTGCTGCGAACCATGGCAGTTAGCTTGCGGGTAATAAGGTTAGGCTTCTCCACCCTGAGGCATCCAAAATGAAAAATAACAGACCCGACTCCAGAACCTTGTAAGTTTTTCTAGGTTCTGAGCGACATGGCTTTGTCCATAAATATACAAGCCATTACTTTCAGCTCGTACTGGCTTGAATCGTCCGGCAGGTGATACATTAAGGACGAGGAGTGAATGATGTCTGAGGTTGGCGGCGAGTGATTAAGAGTGAGCATAAATGCTTCCTCAGTTGTGGAGAAGCCATCTGCCCAACTCAACCCCGCGTGGCCAACGGTTAGAGCGCTACCTTGCTTGCCCAACACCCGCATATTCAAATTTTAAACTAGGTTATCAATCTTTAAAAAAAATCAAAATCAAAGGCTTTAAGCATGCTTTTAAACTTGCAGTACTTTCATTTTACTTGATAGCTCATTGTCACTACTTTAACTCTTTTGTCAACACTTGACCTTTTCAAAATGAATTCTTGTCAATATTAGACTGTAGATAGTTGCTTGTAGCTGCTTCTCAGGTCCCTTTGATGTTGATTTGAAACAGGTCCCTTCTGTATATGATATTGATGTTGTTTGAAATAGGTCCCTTACTGATAAATGTTGATTATGATGTCTCAGGTCCCTTTTGTAGTAAAACTGTTTGATATTAAACCATTGCATGGTTTGTTGATTTATAATGAATCTTCCCCCTTGTTGATCCTAAGACTTGTCCTCAAGTCTTTTAAATTTTGGAGGATGATCCCGCAAAAATAAAAATGAAAAACATAAAAGAGAGAATTCATATTGGCCAAACAAGTTGGTTTTCCGATATGAATTCAAGTTTGTATTGTGCCAGTACCCTGGATTTTCACAACCAAACTCCTTTATTATTTTTTAACTTTTATTTTTTATTTTTATTCTTCTGAAATAGGGAAGGCATATTACTATGTTGTTCCAATACTTTCATATTGTTTATTGTTGAGACTCTGTTCAGAAAGTCTTATTTATTGATAGGTTTATTATAAACTTTGAGTCTATGACCATTAACTAGAAATTAAATTGTTGCTTCATCAATTGTTTTTATCTTGATTGCTCCATTGTCAAAGATATCTTCTATTTCATATGGCCCAAGCCAATGAGTAGTGAACTTTGCTTTGAAATCTTTGTACTTGGAGTAAAAAAGAAGTGCCCAGTCTCCCTTATGAACAAAATTATTTTTGATAAATCTGTCATGCCATTTGATTCTCTGTTGTTGTACTAGTGATGTATGCTCAACTACGTGTTGTCTGATCTCATATAGTTCATTCGGTTGCATAAGTATCTGTTGTTGAGCTTCTGAAAGGTCCAATCGTAATTATGTTGCAAGTTTGAATGTATGAATTTGAAATTCGATTGGTAACAGAACTTCTTTACCATATACCAATTGATATGGACTCATTCTAGTAGTGTTTTTCCATGTAATTTTATATGCCCATAATGCATCTTTTCATTTGTCAGACCAATCTTTTCTGTTCATTTGTACTGTCTTTGTCATGATGTTTTCCAGAACCCTGTTAGTAGATTCCACTTGTCTGTTTGATTGTGGATGATATGGAGTAGACTTTTTATGCTTGATTTTGTATTTTTTTGTTAGATCTTGGACAAGTTTAGAAGTGAACTATGTTCCCTGGTCTGTAACAATTTGTCTTGGAACTCTGAATCTTACAAAGATTTTTTCAAAGAGGAAATAAACCATTGTTTCTTCTGTTGCTCATGCCACTGCTTTTGCTTCCACCCATTTTGTAACATAGTTTGTACATACTAAGATGTACTTATTTTCATTTGAAGGTGGGTTAATAGGTCCCACAAAGTCTAGAGCCCATTGTTCAAATGGTTCTATAAGTACTTGTGGTTTCAATGGCATCTCATCTGATACTACAGGTCTTCCAGTTCTTTGACAGCTATCACATCTTTTGCAATAGGTCTTTGAGTCTTTCAAAATTGTTGGCCAGTAGTAGCCAAGTTTGAGCACCTTGTATGTTGTCCGTTTATCTGCAAAATGGCCACCACATGGTTCATCATGACATGCTTTTAGAATATCAAGAATTTCGTCTTCTATTACACATTTTCTTATCAAAAGATCAGGACTAGTATAAAAGAGGTCACCATTGACCCAAGTATATCTAGCTTTCTATTTACTTATTTTCCTTTTCTGCTTGCTAGTGAAATAGGATGGTAATATTCGAGATGATAAATAATTTGCTATATCTACAAATCATGTGGTTTTAGTTATTACAACAAATAGATTCTCATCAGGAAAGTTATCTGAAACAGGGATAAGATCACCATGAGAATTAAGTCTTGATAGAAAATATGCCACTTGATTATCTTTTCCTGATCAATCTAGAACAGTGATATTGAATTCTTGCATTAGTAACAACCAGCTAGTAATTATTCCATTAGTAATTGGTTTGTTCATTAAATATTTAATGGCTGAATGATTTGTATGAATAAATACTTGATAGTATGTTATGTAATGCATAAATTTATTGAATACATGCACAACAGCTAGCATTTCTTTTTCAATTACTGTGTAGTTTAATTATGTCAGAGTTAAATTTTTGCTTATGGAATAAATGGCATAGTTAAACTAATTGTCTTTTTGTCCTCGAGATGCTCCTATAGCTATGTCTGATGCAATAGTGGATATGTGAGATGACAATGACCAATTTGGTCCTCTGAGAATGGGTGTTATAGACAATTTCTCTTTCAGTTTTTCAAATGCATTTTGACAATTTGTAATCCATTGAAACTCATTGTCTTCTGCAAGTAATTTGAACAAGGGTAAAGCTATTTTGCTAAAGTTTTCAATGAATCTTTTGTAGTAGCCTACATATCCCAAGAAACTTCTTACTTTTGTCTGTGTTTTTGGTGGCATTAAGTTTATAATAACTTGTATCTTTGTTGGGTCTACCTTAATTCAACAAGAAGAAATGTGGTGTCCCAATACTATCCCTTCAGTTAACATCATAAAACATTTTTCATTGCTGAGGGATAAGTTCGTCTCTATGCATCTTTTTAGAAGTTTTTCAAGATTGCTTAAACAATCACCAAATGTACTTCTATAAACAGTGAAATCATCCATGTAAACTTCAACACATTCATGTATAAGATCTACGAAGATAGCTAACATTGCTCTTTGAAATGTAGCAGGTGCATTACATAGTATGAAAGGTAAAACATTATAAGCATATGTTCCCCATGGAAAAGTAAATGTAGCTTTATCATGATCTTCTAATGCTATATTGATCTTATTATATCCACAAAATCCATCAAGAAATGAAAAGAATTTTTTCCCTGCTAATGAGTCTAGTACTTGATCAATGAATGGTAGTGGGAAATGATTTTTCAATGTTACTTCGTTTAGTTCCTTATAGTCTACACATATTCTCCATTTGCCATTTTTATTTGGCACCACAACTAAGGGAGAAACCCATTGACTATCAGAGATAGGGTAGATAAATCCTACCTGGTAACAATTTTTGCAACTCCTCTTTCACTATCTCCTTCATCATTGGATTCATTCTTCTTTGTGGTTGTCTTACTAGTTTGATTGTTTCATTTGTGTAAATGTGATGGATAGATGTTTTTGAATTGATTCCTTGCATATATGTATAGTCCCATGAAAAATCTTTTGAATATTTCTGTAATAATACAATTACTTGTTATTCTTGTGATGAATGTAGATTATTATCAATATTTCAATTCTTTCCAAGATTGATTTCAATGATTTTGCTTTGATAATTGGTAATTGACTTGATAGGGAAAATGTTTTCAAATGAATTTTGTAATGATTGAATAGTACAGTTTCCCTGAAAACATTGATTTAGAAGATGATTTGCAGCTTCATATTGTGTTATTCGTAGCTGCTCAGAAATATTAGGTTATGAGATAAAAAGGTCTATTAAATCCTCATTTTCTTCCTCTTCTCTAAAATTAAAGGCTTGATTAATACTTAAAATAGGTAGAGTTTATTCCTGTTGATCATCGGGCCATTATAGTAAAGAAGGTGATTGAGCAGGAGAATAGAGTGTGATATGTTTCCTTTTATCTCCATGTGCTATGATCATGCTTCCTGATTTGCATCCAATGAAGGCATCTATTGGGGCTAACCATGGTCTACCAAGAATTAAAGGATGGCCTCCTAGATTAGTTTTTGGTTGCAGGATTAGAAAGTCTATAGGATATTCCTATGAATCCAAAGAAACAATGATGTCTTCAAGTATTACTTCTGGTACAACTTTAGATCTATCTGCTAGTTCTAAAATTGTAGTAGTAGGTCAGATATTTGGTAGTTTTAAACACTTCATAATTTATATTGTCATGACATTTATAGCAGCTCCTAGATCAATTAAAGTTTTAGGAACTGAAAATTTATTGATTGAAATGGTAACCATAGGTATCCTTGGATCGATATATTTTTCAATTGTTGTTTTTGCATAGATGAAACTAGCTAGTTTGCCAATGACCTGGATTGTGGGTGGATCTCTTTTCTTTCTGCCAATTTCCTTAATGCATAATTCCTTTATTGTTTTTGTATAAATTGGAATATCTTTGATAGTTTGAAACAAGGAATTTTGACATAAGAATTTTTTAATTCATCTATGATATCAAATTCAAGAAGAGAAATTGAAGTTTTCTGATCAACTAACATTTCTGGAAAAGGTGGTGTTTGAGTCATAATAGTTTTTCTTTTCTGAATTTGATTCCTTGGATTAGACTTTTCAGATTGTTATCTTTCTTCAATTTGTTCTTCTATGATTAGTGGAGAATATTTTTGTAGAACTTTTCCTGACCTCAAGCGGATATCTTGAATAGGAAGAATAGAGTATGTAGGAAATAACGTTATTTCTTCCATATTATAGGCTGACCTCTCCACTCTGTTACTCAGACTTGTTACTGGCTGAGCTGGTAATTGAGTTGGTCTGGGTGGTGGTTAGTTAGAAGGCAGTTGAAGCTGCTGAGGTTGAGTTAGTGTAGACATTGATTGTTGTGTGAATGTATTTGATTGAGGGGATTACCGAAATTGTTGATATGTAAATGATTATTGAGGATATGGTTATTGATATGATTGTTGGGGATAAGATTGATATTGTTGAGGGTAAAATTGTTGGGGAGGTTGGGCTCCATAAGCATATCCTCACCAACTTTGTGAAGGTTGGTTTTGGTTCAGCGAAGGAGGCCAAACTTGCCATGGCATAGGAGTATTCCATGAATTTTGATACTAAAAATTCTAGGAAATTTGTTGAGGAAATTGTTGAGATGTACCTACAAAACATGGTTGCCAAGCTCTTCTTGGTGCCATATAATGAAATCCTTGAGTTTCTTCTAATTGACCTGCTTGCAACTATTTTAATGTTGGACAATCGTCCTTAACATGATTTTCTGTACAAAGTCCACAAACATGTATATTATCCAAAGGACATTCTCGTAAAAGATGTTTCTTCTTACACTTAGGACAAAAGATTGCCATTGTTTGTTTTTCTTCTTGTTGTTTCTTCTTTGCTTTTAATACATCAACTTGTGTTCCTAAGGTGCTCAAAAGATTTGTTTTAAAGTTTTCTAACAAACTCCCTATTTCTACTCTTGCCACTCCTCTTGTTGTGATTTAGAAGCTCTAGAAGTTATATCTCTTTTTCTTATTTTTGCTCTACCTCTAGAGTACTTTGACATAATTTTTGAACAATTTCATCGAATGGTAAGTATGAAATATCACCTTTACCCATCACATTGAAAATATGAAGATACTCATCTCGTATTCTTTTAAGAAAAATTGTTCTAATGGTATCAGGATTTAGAGAATGTTATTTAGATTTGTGCAGGTTGTAAAGAAATTGTTTTAAATATTCTTCCAAACTCGCATCTTCTTGTTGAGACATTTTAAGAATATCTTCTTTTGAATCTCTAGGCCTACAATAGGCTTGATATTTCTTATGAAAAATTTTCTTGATTTTTTCCCAAGAAGTAATAGAATGTTCTCGTAATCTCATAAACCATTTTAATGCAGCTGCTTTAAAAGTAGCAAGAAAAAGACGAAGCTTATGTGTATCATCAATATAACCATAAATTCTACGTAATATATAAAATTCAAACATGAATGAATCGAGATCTTCAGAAGACATTCCATAGAAATTTGGTAAAACTGAAAGTGGAATATTCTTTATTTTTACCTCTTCTCCTAGAATGGCTCTAGTATCTACAATTGGAAATTCAAAAGTAGTTTCTTCATCATTTTCTATTTCTACATCTTGTCTTCTCTTATGATCATATTCTCTTTTGGAAACTTCTTCTCCTTTCCTTTCTGCTTCTCTTCTTGCACCTTCTTCTCTTCTTCTTTGCCATTCTTTTTGTTGCTTTTCATATTGTAACCTTTGTTTTGGAGTGAGGATGTTAGATCCTTGCCCTTCTTCTGCCATATATTTTTCAACAGTTTCAAATGTTTCAATAAAAACTTGAGATTCAACTTGTTTTATTTGTTCAAAGATAGCTGATCTATTTGTTCAAGAATAGGCTGATCAATTAGTTTTCTTGTCTCTCTCTGTTTTCCTATAGAAGATGTTCCCATGTGTTTCTGTTTTCTCTTCACTTCATAAGCTAACAAAGTTTGTCTTTCAACAAGAGTTAACCTTTGTCCTGAACGTCGTTTTTCCTCTAACTCTTCCAAAGTTGGTTTTCCAGCAATTGGTGTAGTTAATTCAAATGGAGGTAGTCCTGCTTCTACCAGTGGTTTAGTAATTGGGGGGTCTTGTATTGTGTATCTGCCCTTTTCATCTCTTTGTCTAGGCATAAAATCCTATTTACTTTTTATGTTTTTGTTTTCATTTTTATTTTATGTTTATCTTATGTTTTTATTTAAAGCTTCCTATTTTGATAAACTCTGAATAGGCTTCCCTGGAAATGACACCAAAAAATGAAAGGTCAATTTACGAAGTAAATTAACACGTGTTTTACTTATCAATTCGATTTTCTAGACTTGGAAGCATGTCCAAAATATATGGATTTCAGATGAAGTCAATTTAGGAAGGCAAGAATATAAGGTTGAAGGAAGTACATATTACAGATATATTCTAAGTTTTAAAAGACTAAAAAGTTTTTGGTTCAAGATGCAGCAAGCAAGAGAAGATGCTCCTAACTTAGGAGGTCCTGGTTGTCCTTCCTCACAGTATTGTCCCCAAGAAGAGAAACTAAAGAGCAGTGGTTTGTAACGTGTAGATAGCAAGAGAAGAGGCTCCTAATTTAGGAGGTTGTGGTTGTACTTCCTCACATTTCTATTCCAATAACATAACCATTGCATCAAATAAAACTGGAATTCAAGAAATAATACAGGAAATGAAAAAATGATGATTTTACCTATGATTCATAATTTGATAGAAAGAGAGTTTAACTTAAATTCTTGTTTGTCCTTTCATACACAAATTTGATTTTAAACTAACATCATCCCAAAATCACACAAAAAACATCACATATCTAAATAACTGAATCATAAATTTGAAACAAGAAATACTGAAATTAAAATTATGCTAATGTAACCAAAGTGTACTTAGCTTGGTATGGAAGCCCTCCAACCTTGCGTTGTACACCTAAGGAAATCTCAGGTACAACTAACTTATGAAAATATCCACAACATAAACAACAACTTAGAACAGTAGAAAGTACTCTTCAAATTATCAAAAAGTCTCCAATAGTCTGAATACAAATTACATACATGAATGGTTCATAAACTTAGTTTAAATAAGCAAATCATCAACAAACTTTGTTACAATGGCTCTAACAATCTTTATCTATCCTAATCCACCCATCCAGGTTGAACTCATCAAGTTTGGTTCACAAAATTAGGCAAAATCCGAAAAATAATATTCTGCCCTTTTTTAATAGAGATTTCTAAATGACAGGTCAAGTTTGACCAACATTGATCGGGTCTGTGTTTGCTCAGTTTGACCAAACCAATAGGTATTCCTCCATATGTGGTTCTCAAGCTTTCCAAATATGTGCTCAACTCTCGCCCAAGTGTCCTGCACATATGACTTTAACGGAGCTATTACAAGAATTTTTAATGCAGTCCAAATTTACTCTTAAAACCCAATTTTTACAAAAATTTCTAGAAATTGAAAAACTTAATTTAGTTACCTGAATATGCAAAATACGAGTAAAATGAAGCCTATGTATGTGAAATAGGATGGAATATGGTGGTAAATGGATGGGTTTAGGATAGGCAAAAATGACCAAAATTGAGTGCCAACAATTATTCCTTTTTAACCATGTCATTTCCAGATTTGGTGTGCCTTAAGCTATTGCTACAAACCATGGAAAACATTTTCCAAATTTCATGATGTTTGAACTTATTGCCAAGTTGGGCCTTCAACATGATAGTTCAACTCCCTATTACCCATAAGCTAATGGGCAAGAAGAAGCCATTTAACAAGGTTTTGAAAACGATGCTTTAACGCATGGTAGGGATTCATAAAATGAATGTCTAACCATGATTGTTTTCGCTTTATGGGCATACCGAATGTTTGTCCAAACAATGAAGGGATTCACACCCTTTTAGTTGGTGTATGATCTAGAAGCAGTTATCCCAATTGAGTGTGAGATTACATCCTTAAAATTAGCCATCGAGCTTCTTCCCGCAACTTTTGTAGAAGAAGAATGTTTTTTGCATCTAGCTTGCCCGGATGAGACCCAACGTGATGCCACAATGGCCAATGAGGCTCATAAAAAACGTGTCAAATCACACTTTGACCAAAATGTTAAGCCTTGTGCTTTCTCGAAAGGTGACCTAGTCCTTTTATACAACCAGGAAGCTAATAAATTAGGAGTTAGGAAGCTCGAACCGTGATGGTTACGTCCATATATAGTCAAACATGTACTAGAAAAGGGGCCTATGAATTGGTTGACTTTGATGGAATTCCTTTGGTGCAGCCCAAGAATGGGTTGTACCTAAAAAAATACTATGCCTAGTTTACCTTTACATAGTCACTATGTACATACTGTATATGTGTGTTAAGTGTGTTTCCTTCTAAATTTCCTACTGTCTTTATTCATCTTGAATTACATTTGATTTGCATATGTCAGTGTTCCCTCAGCTTTATGTTGGTTATACCGATGGCGCTAGTCGTACTACTTGGAACCTTTCTTTTGCAACATGGTCAATCTATGCTCCTAATGACTATTCAGTGAGTCTGCATGGAATTTGTATAGGTTCCTTAACAAATAATATTGTTGAGTATAGCGCAGTGATCGAATTGTTATCTAATGCTATTCCATGTGGTATTCACTATTTAGTTGTCATAATTGACTCACAACTTGTTGTACAACATTTAAATAATGTCTATTCAGTTAGAAGTCCAACTTTATTATGTATGTTTTTAAGGGTTCGCCTTCTAGAACGATGTTTTGATTACATTCCATATCAACATATTCCTAGAAGTCTAAACACATTAACTGATGCATTAGCCAATTATTGTTGGCCAAATAAATGATCTTGTGGACAAGACCGATCTCCCTAGTATTAGAAGATAGTCTAGCAACAAACAGACAAACAAAACTATCTTTCTCTAGACATATGCGATTTATAAATAAATACTATAAAGGTGTTAAGATCCTACCTTAGATCCAGTGCTTGTTCGTAGTAGCCATCCTTCAATTGTTCGAAAGAGTTACCTTTGAGGACCTGCAATCACAAACAAGCAAACATTAAATAGCACCTGCATAGAAAATATCATAAATCATGTCTATTATGGTGATCAAGGAATCCATCAAATAAACCATGAATCAACAACTTATTGAGAAACACAAATTTATTTGTATTAAATTTGAAGTAGAAAAACCTTACAACCTTTTCAGCATTGATGTTGAACAAGCTCTTTTTGGGATCCGAAACAAGAATTTCCTTTACTTTGACAAGCCTTGCACTCTTCCAAATGAGATCATAGAGGTATGTAATCTCTCCTCATAAAAACTCAACTAAGAAGACTAAGTTCCAACAGCATTTCACCTCAAAAATATTCAGCTTCTAACCTCCCTAGTAACCAGCCCAATGCTTCTTTTTATACTACAGAGGAGGAGGTTACAGGTCCACCTATGAAGGGATAGAATCCTCCTTCAAAGGGATAAGCTCCTCACATCAAGGGGTTAGCTCCTTAAGGTATGGGATGCATGAACCTTAAG
>APFE030408558.1:3789-32100 GCA_000404065.3 Pinus taeda
AGAGAATTCCCTTCTTATTCCATGTTCTTCACAAAAATCGAAAAATTCATCTGAGGTAAATTCCCCTCCTTGATCAGATCTGAGGCATTTGATTCTGCGATCTGGTTCATTTTCAACCAAAGCTTTGAATGACTTGAACTTTTCGAAAGCTTCATCTTTATACTTCATGAGTCTTATCCAACACATCCTTGAAAAGTCGTCAATGAACAATATGAAATACACTTCTCCTCAAGGTGACCTCTTCCTAGTTTGACCACATATATCGGTGTGGACAAGTTCAAGTGGCCTACTAGTTGATCCTTCCTTCTCACGGAAATTAGTTCTGGTTTTCTTACCAAGTTGACATGATTTGCATATTGTATTGTCTGGAATTCTAATGTCAGGAATATCACGAACCACCTAATATTTGCATGCTTTCCTTATCTGAGAGAAGCTAAGATGCCCCAATCTTCTGTGCCATAGCCAGTTTTCATCATTCTTGCTTAGATAGAATTGTTGTTCTCCTTCTTTGAATATGTATAAATTATTTGGAGTTCTTATGCCTTTGATCACTATTTTTCCTGTTTCAAGCTCATGGACAATACATCCATTTGATCGAAATATTACCTTAGTTCCTTGATCAAACATTTGACTGACACTCAAAATATTATGCTTTAATCCATCAACATACATAACATTTCTAGCTTTGACCTTCTCTTTCAAACAAACAGAACCTTTACCTTTTATGAATGTTGGGGTGTCATTTCCAAATGAGACCTTCTTTTCCTTTTCTAAGGCACTATATGATTGAAGTTTTTCTTTATCACCTATCGTATGTTTCAAGCATCCACTGTCAATGTACCATTGATTATCCTATCCTTCCGCATATAAGGCTATCCCACAACTTTCTGGTTGTGGTTCTTTATTTCTCCATGTTTTGGGAGTTAATGACGCTTTCTCCTTCTGAGTTATTTGTCAAAACCTACTCCTGCATTCAGAATCTTCATTCCCGAAATTGTTACAGATAGAACATTCTATTTCATTTTCAAGAGCAGAGAAGTTATTGTAGGTTATTTTCATGATTCTTGTCATACTCCTTTGTTTTTGAGCTTCCCTAGTCATGATGGTCTTATACTCAACACATTGAGCAGCTTTATGACCAAAGTTATGACAATAGAAACATTGGCCATTGAAGAAATTCCTACGATTATCAAATCTACCAACCATATGACTGTAGTTTCCGTTGACATCCATTCTTGAACTAGAATGATTTACCTGTGGTCGATTGAAGCTTTTGTTCATCCTTGAAGTAGATTGTCCCTGATTCACCTGGTAATCTACATTATGCTTTTGTTTTCGATTGTCAACTTGTTCACTTCTCCTTGATGCATCAAGATAACTTTTGGATGCTTCTTCGGAATATCCGAGACCTGTCTTGATTAGAGGAGAATGCTACACTTTGATAATCTCATCTAATGTTTCAAATCCTTTAGCAAATCTAAGATTAAGGGCTTTTGTTTTCTCAATTTCTTTTCTAAGTCCCATAATTTCACATTCTAACTCTTCATTTTGTTTATCTTTTTCAGCAAGTTGGAATGTTAGAGTATCTATAATAATATTCTTTTCCTCTAAACACACTTTAAGTTTAGAAATTTCTTCATAAAGACCTTCTTCATTTATAGCATCCAAGAAATCATCATCTTCAAAAGCCATAAAAAGTCTATTATCATTATCTTGTTCATCTTCATCACTATTTGACAATCCATCAGTGTCTTCATGTGTCTAATAGCTCTTCTTATTTACATTTTGTTTTCTGTTCCATCTAACAAGTTTGTTACCTTTGTCCAATTTATCTTTATGAGGACATTTTGCAGCGTAATGACCAACTCTTCCACAAGCAAAGCATTTGAAAGGCATCTTACCTCTGAATCTTCCAGTTTCCCGTTGAAGGTTCTTGACAAAATTTGGTTCTTCCTCTTCTTTTGACATATGTCCTGACTCATAGTAATCTCCTTTTCCTGAAGCTTTGAATGCAACTTCTTTCCTGTCTGATGGTCCTCCTTTTCTCATTTCATAAGCAGTTAGAATTCGGTGTAGTTGTGACATGGTAAGGCTCTGTAGATTCTGCTTTTCTTCCTTCTGAATCAATCTTAGGAGACAAAGATCTTAGAACCTTTTCAACCAAAACAACTTCTTGTATTTCTTTACCCAAGTTTTTCATACAATTTACGATCTCATCTATACGTAGGAAATAGCTAGCCAGAATTTCATCTTTATGCATTCTGAGACTTTCATATTGAATTCTAAGAGTTTGTAATTTTGCTCGTTTTACCTGTTCATCTCCTTCATAGCTCAAAACGATCTTGTCCCATGTTTCTTTTCCGATTTTGAGCTACATAACCTTGACGAATTCTGACTGAGATAGAATTCCTAATAGAGTATTGACAGCTTTTGCATTTGTTTCATACTGCTTGTTACCAGATGCATCTATAGGAGTAGTTGATGGAAATGTGTATCCTGTTTCCACAATATCCCAAACTTCTGTACCAAGAGATTGAAGATAGGCAGTGATTCTTACCTTCCAATAGACAAAGTTGCTCCCATCAAAAATCGATGGCCTGATAGATGCTTCCATCAAAAATCGGTGGCCTGATAAATCTTCCTTCAAGCGATCAAGCTTTTCCTGAAGGACCGACTCTGATACCAATTGTTGAAAATAATACTGAGAGGGGGGGTGAATCAGTGTTATCAAATTTTTAATTTATACAAACATTTGCAGATCTGACTAATGAATCTTGCGTATACCTTCTAGACTTATAATTTAGTTTATCCTTCAAATGTTGATCATTAATCTGTGTGTCAGAACCATATAACAGTAAATAGGAACAAGAAAAATAGAGCAGACAGTCACACTAAAGAACAGAACATATAAGGTGGAAACCCAATGTGGGTGAAAACCACCTGCTGCAATATGTCTCTATCTTCTTTCAATTAGAAACTTCTTTTTGCAATGATTCGGTATTGGTGCAGTCTTATACCAGCACGCAGGCTTCAACTTGCGAAAGGCTACAACCTTCTCTCGTTCTCCAGAATCTCCTGGAAGGGAGCTACAACCCCCTTAGCTCTTGTACTAGCTGAGGTACTAGTACGTAGGTGTTGACCTACTAAAAGCTTCAACCTTCTCTGTTCTTCCAGGGACCACGTTTCATAAATTTTCAAACTGGATCCATGAATATCAATCAAACATCAAATAGATCTGCAATCAACCAACTTTCTTGTACAAATACTGAACCAATAATTTCTCAGCACACATCCACTAAACACCAATTCAGAACCCTGAACACTATAGTAATAAACAAAGGCGGCTAAAACATATTTCAAGAAAGGTCTGCAACTTCACCAATAGAAACCTGCGGATATCCACACCTCTGGTGTGTCGAGCCTGCGCGTCTCCACACCTGCGTTGTTCTCAAACCTGCGAACCTCCGCACCTGCACCGTATCTAGCCTGCGGATAGCCACACCTATGTTGTTTCGACCCTGCAGACCTCCACCGTTGCACTATGTCTAGCCTGCAGACTGCCGCACCTGCACTGTGTCGACCCTCCGGTCCTCCGCACCTACGTTGTGTCTAGCCTACGGACCTCTGGGTATCGATAATTTATGAGACTTTAATTATACCCCAGACTATCATATTTACAGATCTGATCATGTGCCAAAGAGATCTCGACCCATTAGTATATCCATCTTGTAATGCTTAGGTTTCTTCTTGATTTAGGTCTAGCTACCACCAACCGATCACCAGAATTTCAGATCTTGCTTTTATTAAGATATTAAACACATCTGTCTACATCCAAATGATCTCCTTTCCTTTTTATAGCCTAGGTCTTACTCAAATCATGGTCCAAAACCATAGAGATCCAATACTAGGGACCCAAAACCTAGGTTCAATACTTTAGATGCAAAACCATGGACCAAAACCATAGGATAAAAAATGTTGGACTAAATACCATGGACCAATCATAATATTTCCCACGAATGCGTGTTTTTCTCTGCATGAAAGTCGTGAACTTTAGGTCCGCACTTTTTTTTTGTAACACCGGCGAACGTGTCCACACCTTTTGATCGGCATACCTATGGAACCTGCTGATCTCTGCATCTTTATGCAGAGTGACCTGCAGATCTCTCATTTTCTACTATTTTATGATCTGTTCCTTGAGTGAGTTGCCATCAAGGAAAACACTTATGTCATCGAGCCAAACCTGTGGCAAACCTGTGTCATAATGTGAACAACATAAGCTTCAGGCCATCTAGATTGGGACGCAACTATGAATGAAGAATATCATTCATTATTGGTAAATGATACATGGGATCTTGTTCCTCTTCCAAAGGGATGAAACTTGTTAGATGTAAATGGGTTTATAGAACCAAGTTTGGACCAGATGGAAAGTTGATAAACATAAAGATTGTCTTATTGATAATCGTTTTTCACAGTTTGAAGGCATTGAATATACTAAAACCTTCTCCCTTGTTTCCAAAATGAAATCTATCCACCTTCTGCTTTCCCTTGCTACCTCTTTGAAATGGGAAGTCCATAAGGTGGATGTTAAATCTACCTTCTTGCATGGGGACTTGCATGAAGAAATCTATATGGAACAACCTCCTGGCTTTATACAAATAGAATCTAGCCTTGTATGTCAACTTAAAAAATCCCTTTATGGTCTCAAGCAAGCCCCTCAGACTTGGTATGCCAAAATGGATAGTTTTATATTAGATGTTGGCTTTTCTAGGTGTCATTCTGACAATACTGTCTACACCAAGAAAGTGGGTAAGTCTCTTATCACTCTTGTTCTTTATGTTGATGATCTTATCCTTACTGGTACTGATCCCAACCTTATAAACCATGTGAAGTATAGCCTTAGAAAGAAGTTTGAAATGAAAGAATTAGGAGACTTGAATTATTTTCTTGGTCTTAAAGTCTTTCAATCCAAGTATTTCCCTTTCCTAGTCCAAGTATGCCTGTGATCTTATATGCCACTTTCACATGGAATATTGTAAGCCAGCCCCTTCTCCCTTTCTGTTTGGAGCCAAACTTTCAATCACTTGAACTTCTCCTGAACTTGATGCTACCTTATGCCGTCAGATTGTAGGAAAACTTTTGTATCTGACCCATAACCTTCTTGACCTTTCCTTTGTTGTTGGCCTTATTGCCTAGTTTATGAAAAACCCACATGAAAGTCATTGCAAAGCAGCTAAAATAATACCTTTTTTTTTATGTTCAAGGTATAGTTCATTTTGGTATTCATTACAGTGCAAAAGAAACTCCTTTATTGTTTGGTTTCACTGATTCTGATTGGGTCAGTGACCCTCATGATCAGAAGTCTAATACAGGTTATGTGTTCACTCTTGGTTCTAGACCTATTACATGGGCTTGCAAGAAGCAAAGTGCCATTTATCTTTCATTAGCAAAAGGAGAGTATTGTGGCGTTGTAGAAGATAGTAAGGAAGCCCTATGGATTTGTTAGATCATGTCAGAGTTTGGCTTTCAGCAACAACATTCGACTACACTTTGGTGTGATAATAAAAGTTCCATTCAACTATGCAAAGATCCAGTCTAACATCATCATATCAAACACATTGAACTACACATGCACTTCATCAGAAAGCTCATTCATGACCATGATCTTGAAGTGCAATATTGTTCAACCGATGATCAATTTGCAGACATCTTTACAAAGGCTCTCACAAAGGCAAAGTTTACTAAACTTTTATTTATGGTTGGAGTTTAGGGAGTTGTCACTAAGGTGGGTTAGACTCTAATTCCTCCTTCCTTCTCCTATTGTGTCATATTTGTACATCCTTAAATCCTATCCCAAGTTTTTCTTAAGGTGGGATGTTAGGATATTCCGACACATAGGAAATAGTTAAGTATAATTTGGTCTAGTGTACATTTCAGTAAAGTGTGTTTCTTTACTATTTAATTTTGTAACTTACAATCTGATGGTCACGATATGTTCTAGACATGAAATGATCCGACGGTTGATTCTCTCCTCGATATTACCGACACTTGATCATGGATTAACACTTGATTGGTCCATGATCTATACTTAAAGAGCATGGAGGGTCATTTGTAAGGTGACTGTTCATGAGAGAAGCTTATGTAATTTTTCTTTCTTTTATTAATAAATTGCCTGAAGTGGTCATGTTGGCTTAGGTCGTGGACTATTTCCCTCTTTGAGGGTTTTAACCACATCAAGAATATTGATGTATTGATCTGTGATCTTTTTGTGAGTGGTTTCCTTTGGTGTTCTATCCAAGGAACTTACCATGCAAATTCCTACAAGTTGAAGCAGTCAATAAAGTTTTGATTACTAATATGCTTCAGTATACTGTTCGGAAGCACATAAAAGATTGGAATGTAATGTTTTTCTCAGCTCTTTGGGCTTACTGAATCTCTGCTAGGACGACCACTGGATTCACTCTGTTCCAGTTCATGTATGATTTAGAGGCAACTCTTCCAATCGAATGTAAATCCCTTCGCTTAAGCTAGCTCTCAAACTTCTTCTAAATACCTCATCTCAAGAGGAGCAGCTATTATATCCTGAGAGACTCAAAAAGACTTGTCGCATCATTGCGATGATTATCGAAGCTCAAAAGAAACGAGTCAAAGCTCATTTTGACCAAACGTTTCTCCTCGCACTTTCATTGAAGGCAGCTTGTTCCTTCTTTATGACCAAGCCAACGATAAGTTGGGGGCATGCAAGTTCAAACCTATGTGGCATGAGGCCTACATTGTCAAGCATGTCTTACAGAAAGGTGCCTATGAGCTATGTGTTTATGAGGGAAATGCATTGTCACAGCCCCATAATGGGTTGTATCTCAAAATGTATTATGCATGAAATTTGTATGATAACTTTTTTACATTAATGTGTTAATTCATTAGTGTGCGTTTTGATTTTTGGTGTGTTTTTTTTATTTTTTCACACATATGTTTTTCTTCTTACCCTTTGTTCCACTCGGTTTGCAGATGTCATCAGGTCATTACATTGGTTTTGTTGATGGTGCTTGTCGTAGCACACAAAACCTCTCTTCCGCAGCATGGGTACTCTATGACCCTAATGGCGAGCTGATTAACTTACAAGGTATCTACCTTGGTCAAACAACCAATAATATCACTGAGTATAGTGCAATTATTGAACTCTTGTCAGAAGCAGTTTCTCTTGGCATTGGAGATTTAGTTGTTAAGTTTTGATTTGCAACTTGTTGTGTTACAATTAAATAATCATTATTCAGTAAGAAATCCGCAAATATTGTGTATGTATCTACGTGTTAGATTGCTGGAAAGGAATTTTGATTACATTACATATCAACATATTCCACATAACTTAAATACATTAACTAATGCATTAGCAAATTTTGTTCTTGATAGATATTTGCGTCATTTGTAAAACCGAACCATGTTATGAACACATAAGTAGAAATAAAGCATGCGTGTGTGTGTGTGTGTGTGTGTATATACACACTTGGCTTTCAAAGCCTACAAAATGTGTAAAAGACTAGAAGGACTATCAAACTGCGCAGTGCTCATGGTAGCACGCAACTACTTTGATCACTCGGCTTAACAGAAGACGTAGTCTCGCAAAGACTCCCACTATATGTCTCTGCCAACACAATGGAACATCATCGATGGTGGCATAATCTAGAACCCCTCAGGTGATTGCCTCCATGTTGACATCCATTTCCGCTAAGGGGTAAGCCCCTTCTTCATAGTTTGAAACCACTATTGGATGGGAAACTTGTCGTGCTATTGGTGACATGCCTAGTGGTATCTCTGGTCCCATATCTGCACATTTATCATAAGTTTATTCTTAGATTACATTCTCATAAAAATCATAAAATATTGAAAAAAATAAAAAACAAGTTTTATCTACATCTATCCACTCTTCACCCAGTGGCAGAGGTAAATATGGATCCCCTTTGAAATATGTGTTGGCATATGCATAGTCAACTAGCATCAGCAGCTGGAATTCAAGCCAAGTGAACAACGGTGGTGGATGGTGCATGTGTTGGCACATGAATCCTCAAGCCATGAGTTTGCTCCATCTCACGAGCCGTGAATCTCGGGGATTAGGATGTGGTACATTTTCCCACTGATACCAGAAGAGTGGTATTCACTCAAAGAAGAAGGTCACTAGTATGGAACCAAACCCAAATTGCTTCGGGTGTCTGTGCTTACCTTTGGTCAGTTGGCACTTCATGTTCGCCAAAAGACCTCTACACCAGTTGAAGATGGTGGGGGTCAAACAAGCAATGGTATATTGAAACTAAGACTTGGAAGCCTCGTGAGGATCTTGCGTGATAGATACACACACCATGGTGAACAATATTGTTCTCAAAACAAGGTTATTGGTGATTGTTGCCATCTTCACAGTGACACTATTAGTTATCTCGGTTCAAGGATAATATTTATGGACTAGACTCCTAGTTCTCTCACCTCCTTGGTGAGATCTAAAGAGTTGAATGGATTCTCCTCAATGGGATAATCCCGTGATGAAGTAAATGTCCATTTCCTCTAGTTCCAGTTCCTTCCCTTTGATGATGAAGATATCCCATTCTATATCCCAAACACTGATCAGATAAGGTAGCAGCTCCACCTGTGCCCTCAACCCTGTGGTCTGGAAGAATTTGAGTAGGCCCCAATCCCTCAAAGAATTTATACATGCCAAATCTTGAGATTCTTGATGATCCTTGGCTTCATGGCCTCTTTCTTTCCACTCTATGACCATTTTTCTCCTACAAACAACATTTAAAACCTTTTTAGTGCTTTTTCCATGGAATAAAATCACCATTTTTTCTTTAATATGAGTTTTTAATCTCTAAAAGTCGCTATATGCACCATTGCGCATGTTTTCAAAATAGTTCAATGGCATCACGTGAGCTGTTTGGGCTCAATTGCGACCATCGTGGGTCCAATGACCATACCCGTGATGGTCGTCGGCGACCTAAATTTTAAAAATCCTCTTTTCTAAATTAAAATTCACCGTTAAAATTGCATAAAAATGTAATGAACAACAAGAACAGGGATGAGGCTCTTACCTGACACAGACGGATCGTGAAATGGTCCCCTGATTCTCCCACAATAGCCACTGGAAAATCAAGGAAATGAGGGCACATAAACACTTTCAGAGCTCAGTTTGGTAAAATGGTAAAAATGAAATTACCTTTTACCTATTTATAAAGTTTTGAAAGTCCTTTTGTCAAATATTTTTGTAATATTTTAATATTTTCTCGATATCAATGATGGGTGCATTACTTGTGCAGTTAAAGTTTCCTTTAATGTGAACATTGATCATTATTGACCGATTCTAGGAGTTTTGTTTCATCTCTTTTTCAGACTCCTTAAACAAATGAAAAATAAACCCCCCTCGAGTCATCTTTTAGCTCTTTTCTGACTCTCGAAAATTGAAAATATTGGCCAGTACTTGTCATTTCGAACTCATTAAAGTAAATGAATCGACATCACCTCAGTATATGTTTACCCCTTTTTCGTTTTGAGACTGACTATTTACGAAAAAGGTACACCTTGGTGGACATGGTCAAGAGGTTCCCTTGGATATTATTTTCTACCTTTTCGGGTTCGAGGGGAAGATTACGAAAAGGGACATGGTGGAGTTTTCTTTTTTGTTTCTTCTTCAAGCTCTCTAAAAACGAAAAAGATGTCGAGTTATTGTTACGTTGGGCTCATTAAAATTTTACGACGAAAGGCTCGTCACCATGATAGGACTGAGCTTCTCCTTCCTAGGGCTCATAAAATTTACTAGGCTTGATCCATTCGAAGAATGAACTTACATAACAAGCATATGATATCCCCTTCAAGCTTGTGATTAAAAATAATTGGGGTACTCGCTAGAAATAGCAGGGGAAATTAAAGATGGGACATCCTTTGTATAGGCAACATGTCGCTCTTGAACATGACACTCTTCCACTCTCATGTTGGGTTTGGGATATCCTCACTTAGTCACCTGTCCTCCCAAGTTTGTGTGATCCATATTGCCTCTTGTTCGACTATTCCACATTGTCAGCATGACCTTTAGTCCCATGTTGAGTCAAATGGTGCCACACTTCGGGGTATGTTGCTGATATGTTCAATAGAAGTCCAATCTGCAATTACTTACCTATAAATTGTTTGAGTCATTGCTATAGGCCTGATTATCATTCCTCTGTATTCCTTGTTTCATGTCGATGATGGGGGATTCATCATTTCCCTCCTTCGATGGGTCACTTCCTGTCGAGTTCAGCTCACTATCCAAGAAGATGACTTAAGAACTCCATTTCAATACATTAGAGCTAGCATGCCTTAATGGTCAGTTCTTCGCATCTAACCACTGGTCTTCATTATTGGATTTCGATTGGGTGATTCCACGAGTGTTCAGCCTCAACTTCATTATCACATTCACGGATTGTATTTTTGTACCTTAAGGGCCATTTTCATTATTGGTGGCTTCTCTCGTACCTATTAACAGTCCACATCATTGGTTGTAATCAGGTGGTTTTCTACCATGTTCGACTTCAACACGTTTATTCGCATGATGGGATTCATACATTGATTGGGTTGGGATAAAGCGCAAGACCTTGAGTCCCTTTTGTTATGGCTCAGGTTGCATGGAGTTTTATGTTATTCATGATTGTACACATGTTTCTACTATATGGATGGTTGTGACCATACCGTGAGACTTGATATTTATCCTGATCCTTATTACCTAGATGGTTGTGCCCATACCATGGATCTTTTTATATATTCTTCATCATCTGGATGGTTGCGTCCATGTCGTGGATTCATGTCTTAAACCTAAAATTTTTACATGTATATGCATCCTTGATTTGCAGGTCTCCTGACAGTGTGCATCCTCGTCCTTTGGCAAAATCTCATAAAGCATTTCAGCCATCACTCCTTGTTCTGTCTTCATGCTTTAGGGGGCATCTGTGACATAGTATTTTGTCACGCCTCTTGAACTTCCATTTGACATACCCTATGTTAGGACCCCATATTGTCTATCTTTGACTTTATATTTTTTCATAATATTACCCTTTTCAACCCATATTTGAAAGCCCTTACTATTATTTTGACTCAATCATTCTAAAGGTATACAGTAACTCTTCTCATTGCTATATGTTTAATTATTTAACACATAATCATGATATCTTTATAATTGATCTTTGAAGTTGACTGAGTTGCTGAAAAATTGTTGAAACTGCCTAAAGTTGGCAAGACTATATTTTGCAGTTGCTGAAACAGCGGGAATAGCACGAATCTCAAAGCTGAAACAGTAAGAACAACATGAAAATATCAAGGAGACAGTTGAGATTTGCGTATCAGATTTGCAACAACAAAGGAACCTGATCGATCATTGAAAAAATTGTTACATTGGTCGTAACGTTCATAGTGTAAATTACTGTAACGACATTCTGTTGACGGGAACTGATTTCCCTATTTTTGTACAAAGGGTTGAACTAGAATCTATAATGAAAATATTTTGTAATAGATGTCTCCTCTATAAAGAGGAGACATCTACATTAGAGAGGGGATCTACAGAGGGGGATGAACAAGATGTAACATAAGGATTGTAGTTGAAGGAGCGAGACTGAATGTTTTCTGTAATGTGGTATATTGACAGATGAATGAAGTTTTGTTTTGAGCATTTTATCTTAGTTTTCGTGCCCTGTGGAATCTTGTGAGAAGGACAGGGCCCACCTTCATCGCAAGATTCACCCATTTCCTTTCTGTTGTGTGTTACGTGTGATTTATGTTCATACCTTGTTAACGAGTACTGTTTCTGATGTTATTTTACTTTTCCTAAAACTCTGTTTCTCTTTTAATCGATTGATGTTGTTACATGAGTGCCTCACCGGTGATTAGGATTTACAGAGTGAAATGGTGAACTAGATAATAGAGGCAGGTGCTGAATGTTCCTACTCTGGGGATAGGCTCTTGATCCTTTGTTACAGGACAACCATTGTTTTCTTTTGCAGATTTATTCTTTTTAATTAATTATCCATTTATTATTCGATTCCTGCAATAAATTATAACTGTTGTAACATAAAGTAAATGTTTAACAGAGTGTGATTTATTTATACTACAGCTTTTTAGTGTTATTAAAATTGAGTACATACAGTACGTAGTCACCTTTGAAATAATCGGACTTTCCTGGGTTGATAATTTATGTGGCACTCGACTGTTTAATTAATAAGCAATTAAATTGACCAACATTTTGGTGCCGTTGCCGGGGAAGGTGACCGAAGATTTTAAAAGCATTAATGATTTTCTTTTAGATGTACAGGATGCATGAAAGGAAGCAAGAAAGCTAACCCTACAGGCGGCAGGGGCCAAGGCAGAGGAGGAAGGAAAACTTTCATTGATGACATTATTTCAAAAGATGAAGCATCTCAGAAGATAAGTTCTCGGAGGCCACAGACTTGGCACCCTCTCGAGACAGATTATGAAACAGAGGGAGTGTTGGGACCGGAAAGGGCCGAAGAAACAGTAGAACAAATCGAGGAATCAGTGGAAGATATTGAAAAACCAATAGAAGATATTGAAGTTGAAGAACCAATAGAAGATATTGAAATTGAGGAACTAGTTCAGGACATTGAAAGCCCTACAGAAAGCACTGAAGACCGAGCAAGTGAGATAGGGGAACAGCCAATGGACAAAACCAATGAAGGACTTGTTGGTGGGGGACGAAGAGAAGGAGTAGGAGAAAATTCCCTTTCCACCTTGGAATTCCCTATTGGAGATCTTCCTAGAGGGACAACTCCTATGAAGAATATCCCACTCTCAGCCCTACCTAATTTTCATGGTTTATCATCTAAAGACCCTGATGAATTTTTGTTCGAATTTGATATATTATGTAGGAGCTATGATTATGTTACTAATTCTCAAAAGTTAAAGTTATTTCTAGAAACATTAAAAGGGAATGCACTAAGGTGGTTTATGAGCCTGGGAAGACAAGTGATCACAACATGGGATCAAACCAAAGAAAAATTCTTGGCTAAATACTAGGACTATTGCCGAACAAGAGAAAGGAAGGAGGAATCATTTAAGACAATTCAGAAGGAGGACGAGAACTTGGAGGACTTCGTGGAAAGACTACAGTATAATTTACAACGATCTAATCATCCGAATATGAGTAAGGATATTCTTAAGTCAATATTGTTAAAAGGGGTACGAGATGATTGTTTATATATGTTGAATATGCTTGGAAAAGGGGATATATCTAAGGAATCATATGACGAGATTGTCAACCTCTGTAAGAGATGTTCAAGAGGAGCGGCAAGCAGGCCAAAAAGCAAAGATAGTACATACACAAGGGTCCAGAAATCAGCGAGTGGAGGAGCAACATGGGCTGAAATAGGTAACTTACTTGAAGAATTTAAAACTGAAATGTTAAGCTCTTTTGCTTCACAAATTGATACCTTGCAAGTTAAAAAGAAGCAGGCATAAGCAAAAGCTGCTTTGGCTATTTTCTGCTCTAAACGCAGAGAAAAACACCCACTAAGGGAATGCCCACTAGACAAGGTACCAATTTGCACTATTTGTGAGAAGGACCATGACACTCAACAATGCCCTTCTTTACCAGGAATAAAAGCAGCACTGCAACCAACTAAAGAAGAAGCTGAAGCAATTTACTTGCTAACACCGAGGAGGCAATGGCAACCACGAGGACAAGGTACGAATTCTAACATGCCATTTAATCATTGGAATAATCATCCTCCTTTTCAAGCAAATTACCCGCCCTTGAATCAAATGCAATACCCACCCTTCAATCAAATGAACTTCCCACCCATGCAACAACCAAACCCTCCTTTTGTTGATCCTACAATATGGAATCCCTAGGCTCTACAACAATCTTATTTTAATCAATGGAACCCAAACTGGACAGCTCAACAAATCCCATTTCCAAACCAATTTCCCCAGTATCAGTAATCTCTCTCCTTGCCATCAAATGCTCCACCGAATAATCAAACAATGAGACCCCAGCTGCTTGTGCAACCAAACCGCAACCCTAATAACAACAAAGCTCTGCAAGTCATTGATATTCAAAACCAGCCTATTTTCCCTATGCAATGTAATGATATCCATTTGCGCTCTAGGAGAATAGTTGAACCCATTATTGATGACATTACTTCTTATGATTCTAATAAAGAGGAGATAGGAAAAGAAAAGTCATCTAATAACAATGCTGAAACAGTTGAATCATCCCCTAGTGAAACTGTTGAAACAGCAGAGCCGCCATTCCCTGAACGCCTGGCTCTTACCAAGACACTTGAGCCACCTGCTTTTAATCTTTTAGGAGAATTGCAGAATTTGTATGTTAAAATTCCACTCTTACAAGCACTGAGAGATGTACCAATTTATGCTAGAACTCTTAGAGATATTTGCATTAAGAAACCTGGAAGAAAAGCTAAAGATCCCCTTACAGTCCATGTGATGGGTGATCTAGCTGCTCTAATGTCAGGAAAAACCCCTCCTGTGAAATATGGTGACCTGGTCATCCTACGGTTACAGTACAGGTTGGAAAAAATTTTGTTTCCAGAGTTCTGCAATAAATATTATGACACTTGAAACTACACAGTTCTTACAGTTAAAGAATGTAATTAGGGAAACCCCAGCCATTCTAGAACTAGTTGGTCGTTCCACAATCAAACCCGAGGGAGTCATTGAAGACCTGATAATTTCAGTCGAATATTGGAACTACCCAGCTGATTTTGTTGTATTACAGACTAAAACAAAGTTGGGGGTTCATCCATTGATTTTAGGGAGACCTTGGCTGGCTACAGCAGATGCCTTCATCAGCTGTAGATCAGGTTCAATGAAAATTTCTAATGGATGTGAAACCAAGCAGCTTACTCTTTACCCGCATGCTACACCTATGATTAACAATGATAACTTCGTATGGTTATACTATGAGGATGATGAGACCCAACCCATCTTGACAGTCGGACAAGCCTTAACTTTTAAAGATACAAAAGAGGATGAATTAATTAGTAATTTTATTTCTGAACCTTCTTCGGTTAACTCTGAAATACATGATCACTTGACTACAATCTTGGAACTTGAATCCAAACAAAACCTTAGAACCGAAAATTTATCTTAGACATCAGTTGATATCTCCTCCAAAAGTATAATAGTAGAAATCTAGCCTGGAAAAACATTAAATATAAACCCTAACCTAACAAATGTTGAAACACAACATCTAATGAAGTTACTTCGTGAGAATAAAGAAGCATTCACATGGGACTACACAGATATGAAGGAAATCTCTCCTGAATTATGTACTCATCGTATTTATATTAAAGAGGGATCTCACCCAGTCTGTCAACCCCAACGACGAATGAATCCCAATTTAAGGGAAATTGTGAAGGAAAAACTTCAAAAATTGTTGAATGCAGGATTTACATATCCTATATCTGATAGTGAATGGGTTTCTCCATTAGTAATTGTACCTAATAGAAATGGGAAATGGAGAGTGTGTGCAGATTATAGAGCTCTAAATAAGGCCACTCGGAAAGATCATTTCCCCTTACCATTTATTGACCAGGTACTAGACAATTTGGCAGGAAAGAGATTCTTTTCCTTTTTGGATGGATTTAGCGAACATAATCAGATCAAGATTGCACCCCAAGACCAAGACAAGACCACTTTTACTAGTCCATGGGGGACTTTTGCCTATAGAGTTCCTCCATTTGGACTATGTAATGCCCCAGCAACATTTCAAAGAGTAGTGATAGGGATTTTTTCTGATATGCTTAATGATTCCTTAGAAATATTTATGGATGACTTTACTCCTTATGGTGTGACTTTTGAATATGCATTACAAAACCTTGAGAAAGTACTTAAACGATGTATAGAATCACATCTTTCCTTAAGTACTGAAAAATGCCATATGATGATGAATCAAGGAATTGTATTGGGACACTTCATCTCATTCCTAAGAATTCAAGTTGATCCCGCTAAAGTACAGGTAATTCAAACTCTTCCTATCCCTAAAACACAAACTGATGTAAGAAGTTTTTTAGGACATGCTGGATATTATAGAAGATTTATCAAGGATTTTTCTAAAATATCTTCTCCTTTGTTTGTGTTACTTATGAAAAATACTGAATCTAAGTGGACTGATGGATATCAAAAAGCATTTAATGAACTTAAACATCAATTGTCTACAACTCCCATTTTAAGAGGACCTGGCTGGGAACTCCCCTTTCATATATCCTCTAATGCTTCAGATATTGCAATTGGAGTTGTCTTGGGTCAAGAAGAAAATAATCTTCCTTATGCTATCTATTTTATTAGTAAAAATATGACCCCTGTTGAACTTAATTACACAGGTACCGAGAAGGAATTTTTAGCAGTCATTTATGCTATTAATAAGTTTCGACATTATATTACCAGTTACACTACTTTTGTTCATACTGATCACTTAGTCATTAAGTATTTAATGAACAAATCAGTTACAAATGTTCAAGTTACCAGATGGTTATTATTATTACAAGAATTTGATATCACAATTGTACATCGGCTAGGTAAAGGAAATGTAGTTGTTGATTTCCTTTCTCGGTTAAAACCGATGAGAACACTTGAGTAGATGATTCCTTTCCTGATGAATATTTAATTGCAGTATCTACTCACTCACCTTGGTATGCAGACATTGCCAATTATTTAGTTGCAGGGAAGCTACCATCACACCTATCACATAGAGAGAAAAGAAAGATCATTCAGCAAAGTGCTAGGTACAACTGGATAAGTTGGTGTCTTTTTCACACAGGACTTGATCAGGAAATTCGGAGATGCATTAGAGAAGACGAAGTTTATGATATATTGAAGGCTTGTCATGATGGCCCTTGTGGAGGGCATTTTGCTGATAAAAGAACAGCAAACAAAGTTCTTAGAATGGGTTATTATTGGCCCTCACTTTTCAAGGATGCAAAGAAATATGTTAGGGCCTGTGATAGCTGTCAGAGAATGGGCCAGCCTAATCACAGGGATGAAATGCCACTGAACCCCCAGGTAATACTTGAACCTTTTGAAAGATGGGCGCTAGATTTTATAGGTCCCATCAACCCTCCATCCAATCAAAGAGTTTATATACTGGTTTGCACAGATTATATGACTAAATGGGTGGAAGCTAAGGCACTCCTTAGAGCTAATGAAGAATCAGTTTTAACCTTCTTATTTGAAGAAATATTTGTTAGGTTTGGATTGCCTAGAGATCTAATCACAGATGGAGGACCTCCTCTCAACTCGCATGGCTTTAAAGATACACCTCAGAAATATCACATTAAGCATAAAAAAGATTGGATGCCATCCATCAAACAACTATGATACAACAACAAAGAACCAGGTGGCATGACAAAACCATTAAGCATAAGCAGTTCCAAAAAGGTAATTGGGCTCTACTATATGACTCCCGTTTTGAAAATTTTCAAGGTAAATTAAGAACAAGGTAGCTAGGACCTTATGAAGTAGATACTGTTTTCCCAAATGGAATAGTCAGACTAACAATTGATGATTCTAGAACACCATTGTTAGTGAATGGGTATCGGCTCCGTTTGTATAAGCAACCTATTTCTAAAGAGGATTTCAAATCCACTTGCATGACAGACATACATTATGCCTTTTTGGGGGAGCCTGCTATCCCTCGGTGCACTTAGTTTTTCTTTTTATCTTTCTTAGATTAGATTTCTTAACTAATAAACCCTGTCAAGGGTTGCCATGTTACAATTAACTATTTTGCAGATCTTAGCTTCGGAGGATGGCTGAGAAGAAAAATTCTAATACAGGAAGGATTAAGCTTCGGCTTGGGAAACATTTCCATGTCACATTAGATCATAATTCATTCCGTCTTACATCCCTTCAACAACATTTTCCCACCATTTTCTGTTGCTAAAACACCAATTCCCAGTGCTTAAACACCAATTTTTTCCATCTTTCCTAAGAAGCACCAATTTCCCCATTTCTGTTCTCGAGAATGAACCATTACTTTCGATGGATACATATCACTCTTCATTAAAAGAATCAGCCATTCATCCTAATAATTATGTTCCTTCACTATTACTTCCTATGAATAAAGAAAACCTTGTGTATAAAAACCCTCATACTTTACAAACCATTTTTATAACTATCATCGATCTATTAATGATGAGATAATACTTTTCGCACAACAACCAAAGGTAAATGTAAAGGTATGCATGTTTAGGTGTAAATATTAAATTTTAGTTAATGAGAAGATATTGATATGATAGCCGAAATCGTCGTACCTTCAACCATATCATTCAAGCCACAGTTGGGGGGGTACCGAAATATTGTAATCATTACATGACACACCGATTACTGTCATTTCTTACTTCTCATAGTAGTGTCTAGTCACCCCGTCTGTACCTTATCATGTCATAACTTCATTTGCCATGTTCTACTCTGTTTCGACCTCGGCAACTCGGCTCTGCACTTTGTATTTTGCCGAACCAGTAACTATGGGAGGAAATGTTGTTAGACATGAACCTGGCTCAATGGCATTATTGGAACTTTACCAGGAGGCATACCAAATCTTTCTACAAGCAGGATGGGTGAATTATTTACGAAGACTTCCAGATTTTGATTCCTAGCAGGTTCTAGAATTTGCATGCAATTTGAGGGAAGGATACTCCACTGTCCAAGGGGTGTGAATTCCAGTAACAGAGGAGGACATAGCACAGGTTTCGAGACTACCAACCAATGGTACTCGTTGGTTCAGCCGGAAACACCTCATTCTCAACGCACAGCAATATTTTCTGCTACCAGGGGAGTGCGTCGAATCCAAAGGCAGGGGTGTTGCACTTCGATCACTACCACCGCCATGGCCAAAGGTTATAGAATTCGTTAAGCATTACTTCACCTGCCAGGGACGTTATCAGGTAGTCTACCAGCACGAATTTGTGTTATTAAATCATTTGAGGCATGGTCGTTTAATAAATATGCCCTACTATCTGCTTGGCTGTCTAAAAAATATGGCGCATTATACCGTGAACGCAAGGCACCAACTCTTCTCCCTCACACACCATCGTTTGGTTCAGCTCTTAATAAATATAGCCTTTTCCCTGCACAATCCACCTCCCCTCAACAACCCTCCCTAGCAAGCCGAAGAAAATCCCCAGCAAGCTGAAGAAAATCCCCAGCAAGCCGAAGAAAATCCCCAGCAAGTCGAAGAAAATCCCCAGCAAGCCGAAGAAAATTCCCAGCAAGCTGAAGAAAATTCCCAGCAATCTGAACAAAATCCCCAGCCAACTACTGAAATCCTTCAACCGGCAGAAGAAAACTTCCAGCAAGCTCCCGAAAATCAGCGACCAGTAGCTGAAACACCCCAATTGAGCACTGAAAATCCGCAGCAGACCCCACCCCTTAATGAAGCCGAATCATCCACTCCCATTCTCGATATCCCCACCGTTAATTTGGATGACAATACCCCCATCATTATGCTTAAAAGGAGAAGACAACAGAAAGCTGCAACCCCAATAAAGAGTAGAACAAGGGCCTCAGTTAAGGAAGCCACTATTTCTGATAATCCCCCTACCCTGAGGAAAAGTGCTCGTAAGAGAAAAACCATTGTTTTTCATGCTTCCTTACCACGACGACGAACAAGGTCATCTGCAGCAACTGAGGCCATTACCCCAAATTCCCCACCTATAATTCTAAAATCCTGTATTCCACCTAGCCTTGAACCCTCACCTTCCTCACCCTCGGTTGCCAAAATGCAGAGCATTCACGATTTTGTGACATCATTTTTCTCAAAAGAGGCAGCTGCTCCATAAGAACCAGCTGCCAATTCATCTAAAGTAGACACCCAAGACGATGTAGGGTATGTGGCTTATACACAAGAACCAGCCACTCACCCAACAGGTGATACACAAGAACCACCTATTGGGAAACAAATGGAAGACGACCTAGATGTCGCTGATACACAAGAACCAGCCACTGTCCCAACAAGTGATACACAAGAACCACTTGTTGTGGATGCAAATGATGAAGTTGACGCTGAACAACAATCCTCCCCTCCACTAGAACCTGCAACTACAGAAGGCCCGATTGCTTTAGCCTCCCTTCAGGAAGAAAATGAGTTTTTGAAATCTGAAATTAAGGCTTATCAGTAAGAGTTAACAAAGGCTAGGGAATCCTATGAAAAGGAACTCAATCTGTACATGTTAGCTCAGGTAGCATCTGCAGCTGAAAAGAGTGTAGAAAAGGATCAATATAGTGAATACATGTGCAGTGAATGTGGTGATCTTTATTCTCGAGTAGGTTATAAGATAGTTGAAGTTCCGTTGTCTAAAGCCAGTCCAGTATGTCCTCCTATTATAGTTAAAAAGGAGTACCCTACTGTTACACAAGAACCAGCAAGGTCTTCAAGGATCTTGGAAAAAGAAATAAAACCACCCCGGCCTACCCTAGTTGTTACAGAGAACAAACCAATACCAAAGTCTTTTAAAACTGTGGCTACCCAGACTGAACTTCCATGTGTCAACAATGCTCACACACAGACTTCCAGTTTTCAAGAACTAAGCGACACATGGAAGACAAAATATGAGCTCTCACAAGGAAAGGCATTTCAGCAAGAGAAGTCATTATGGCTCAACTATGTATACAGAAATTGGGAAATACTTGAACAGTCTCGTGCACAACATAAGTTAAACAAGAAACTAAAAACCAGACTGTCGCTCATCTTTGACTTTGTCCAAAGGTTACTTGCTATGAAGAAACCATCTTTTAACTATTTTGTGTTTTTGAGAGAACGCTTGGGGTTCCTCCAAATAAAAGCAATCAAGGATGGAAGACCCCACTAGGTGTCTACACCTCAGCAATTTATTGAGACCTTTGCAGAAGCATCAAATAGTGACCAAAACTTGTTGTGTGAACTCTATCTTCACAATAAGGCTATGCCTGAAGATAGAAAGCTTAGTTTAGTTCCTCTTGTTGGCGATATTCAAATAAGAGCCTTTATTTCTTTCTTGGCTAATAAGCTTACTTGGCAGAATGCTTTTATGTCAGCAACACACAATGAGGAGAATTGTCTTCTCTGGATCCAAGTTGAGCCACAAAATGTCGTTGTTTTTGTTGCCGAACATCAACGAATTCTACAAGAGCCAGGGATGACTAACCATATCAGGAAATTACAGGTGGTAGTCTTGGAAGACTGCCAACACTATGTAAAAACTAAGGGAGCTCTCGCTATAAAAGCAAATAATCTATTTTGGGAACACTGTCGTGAGGAGAGATGGGAATATCACCCTTATAATCCTCTCAATCTTCAGGCAGCAATCTCACGAATACCTAATTACGTTAAATGCATTCGACAGTGTGCTGAACAATGGATTGGTTACCACTTTCACTTCCCTCTCCTATGGCTACCTGGACAGAAATACAAGGCTCAGTTCAAATTGACCAAAAAGGAGGAGCTGGCAGCATGGCAGAAACTTCAGAGTGTCCAAGGGTTCAGAGATCTGGTTGACAACACTTTCTATACTTACTGCATAAGAAATTTGCACTATTCATCCCAGTATTCCAACTCAGATTCAGAGTAGAAGTTGCATGCATACATGCAACCCTTTCAATTGGGGGGGATGTTAGGACCCCATATTGTCTATCTTTGACTTTATATTTTGTCATAATATTACCCTTTTCAACCCATATTTGAAAGCCCTTGCTAGTATTTTGACTCAATCATTCTAAAGGTATATAGTAACTCTTCTCATTGCTATATTTTTAATTATTTAACACATAATCATGCTATCTTTATAACTGATCTTTGAAGTTGAATGAGTTGCTGAACAATTGTTGAAACTGCCTAAAGTTGGCAGGACTATATTTTGCAGTTGCTGAAACAGCGGGAACAACACAAATCTCGAAGCTGAAATAGTAAGAACAGCATGCAAATCTCAAGGAGACAGTTGAGATTTGTGTACCATATTTGCAACAACAAAGGAACCTGATCGATCATTGAAGAAACCATTACATTGGTTGTAACGTTCATAGTCTAAATTACTGTAACAGCATTCTGTTGACGGGAACTGATTTCCCTATTTTTGTACAAAGGGTTGAACTAGAATCTATAATGAAAATCTTTTGTAATAGATGTCTCCTCTATAAAGAGGAGACATCTACATTAGAGAGGGGATCTACAGAGGGGGATGAACAAGCTGTAACACAAGGATTGTAGTTGAAGGAGTGAGACTAAATATTTTCTGTAATGTGGTATATTGACGGATGAATAAAGTTTTGTTCTGAGCATTTTATCTTAGTTTCCATGTCCTGGGGAATCTTGTGAGAAGGACAGGGCCCACCTTCATCACAAGATTCACCCATTTCATTTCTGTTGTGTGTTATGTGTATTCATACCTTGCTAACGAGCATTGTTTCTGATGTTATTTTACTTTTGCTAAAACTCTGTTTCTCTTTTAATCGGTTGATGTTGTTACATGAGTGTGCCTCACTGGTGATTAGGATTTACAAAGTGAATTGGTGAAATGGATAACAGAGGCAGGTGTTAAATGTTCCTACTCTGAGGATAGGGTCCTGATCCTTTGTTACAGGACAACCATTGTTTTCTTTTGCATATTTATTCTTTTTAACTAGTTATCCATTTCTTATTCGATTCCTGCAATAGATTATAACTGTTGTAACATAGAGTAAAGGTTTAACAAAGTGTAATTTATTTATACTATAGCTTTTTAGTGCTATTAAAATTGAGTACATACAGTACGTAGTCACCTTTGAAATAATCAGACTTTCCTGGGTTGACAATTTATGTGGCACTCGACTATTTAATTAATAAGCAATTAAAGTGACCAACACCCTAAAGTGCCTGAAACGTGATCATTATGTAGTATACTCATCAATGTATGCAACTCAGATCCCTCCTTTAACTTTGCCCGGAAAATATCTAGAGCTTTCCTTGAAGAAATAGCCCATGAAACCCTAAACTGAGAATCATCTCCCTTATGAAGCTAAAAACCGCGATGATCGCCTGTTGTACCTTGTCAAACTAGTGATGGCATCGCTCTTTTCTCTCTCATACTCATGATGGTCTCAAAAGGGATTTTTTCCCAAAGAGGATGAGAAGCTTTGTGATCTAGAAGCTTCCAAAGCGATGAGCTGGAGGTGGTTTTGCATAGATGAGGTCGAATCCTCCTAATTTTACCTCTTGGTCTCATCCCTATGAGCTACCTCCTTAAGATGTGGGCCTAATCCTATCTTTAAGGGAGGTCTAACTCCCTCTCCCAGCCTATAAATTCCCCCTCTACCATTCCCAAATGCTTGATCTATGTCCATTTGCACCCCTATGCTGAGCATGTGCTTAGAGGTTATTCATTAGACTTGGAGAAGGAGTGTTGGGGAGTTTCTTGGCTTGGACTTGGATTACCACTCAAGGAGAGCCTTTCAACATCAAGGCTATGGTTGTAAGCTTCCCCTTTATTCTTTAAATAATAATACAACTACTGGTTCATCTTCCCAATATATATTTTCATGTATGTATTTTTTTGGCATTCCTTGATCAGCTAAATATATTATTATTGGATTTTCTATTGGTCTTGGCATGCTTTGTTGTCTCTTGGTTGTTTGTGCAGGTATATAAGCGCTGAAATAAATAGGAACAAAGCCTCGACACAAGCAGTTCAAGGATCTCAATAAAGGAAATTGGATTAGCATCAGAGCAAAGGTAGGAATTTTCTCTTGTTCTATTTTTCAATCGTGATATAGGAAGACGCCTAGTTGATTATCCCTACTGTTTCTAGACCCACTCATTGGGATAAAAGGATTGTCTTTGTCCATAGAGAGGATCAACCTTGTCAATTCTCTTGAATATACCTCTTTATCTCATCATTCTCTAGAACATAGATTTGATAGAGCGATCCATTAGGGAGCGGCGCTTCTGGAGTCAGATCGATGGAGTGCTTGAATTGATAGAGAAGAGGTACCCCTGTAGGTGAGTTGAAAATGTCCCTGTACTCCTCCACGACCATATCCCTTTGTTGTTGTTGTGCAAATGAGCCCTATTTGGAATCCATAGCCACAAATTTCTTCTTTCCTTAAGGGAGAATCATAAGGAAAATAAATTTCCTTATTTGTGAAATGATCTTACTGCATTACTTTACAAAGATCAAAGAGATGGTTGTAGGCAAGGCTACCTCTATATCCTCTATAACTTATTGTCCAAAGTAATAATTACAGAGCTAGGTCTAGAATCATATATAACATGTCACTTGCATAAGTATGGTTGTCCTAATAATACATCAAAAACTTCAAGTGGAGCAACATCACACAATACCTCATCTGTGAAGGGCTTAATGTTGTAGGGAAGGCGACACTGTTGGTTGACGCGGAGATGTCATCCTTGGTGAAGTAACCTGATGGTATACAATTGTGGATGTGTTATAGTTAGTAGACCCAACCGCTTCATGACCTCCACTAAAAAAAGGTTCTTTTGGCTCCCATTATCGACAATGAATTGAAGCGGAGAACCCTTCACCCACATCTGTGAGTGGAAGAGGTGTTTCCCCTCCTATGGATCTTCAGGCTCATTCTTTTGGATCTTGGTGGTGGCTACAATGGCACTGGGCTCCTCGTCAATGATCTGCTTCCCTTTGTCATTCCCCTTATCAGGTTTTAACTCAAAGTCAGAACATGCGTCTAATTTGGAAGCCTTCGTTTTGGCCACTAGTGACTTCTTGGCCTGACACTCACTTGTATTCTGAGTGGAGATATTATGGAACTCACACTATTTTCCCATGCCCTTCTTTGTCTTCGGGGTTTGGTTCTTTTCTTACTATTTTGGCAAGTTGTCCTAGGTCATCTTGCGTTGTATTTTTCCTTTGCTCTACGGTTTGGGGGTTCCTTTCCCTTGCTTTGGATTCCCAGATCCAAAGTATCACTTCTTCTGTTTAAACTTCTGTTCAATCTTAACAGTGTATCAGTACGTCGTTTCGAGTGAGGAAATGTCTAGGAACTCCATCTTGTCCTGGATGTATCTATGTAGAGTGTCACTGTACTTGAGTACCAAATATCACTCAGAATCATTGATATTCAACTTCGTGCGAAGGGTATGACAAACATTGGTAAAATATGGCACGTCTTGGTCTATTCTCTGCCACAGCGTGGTCCACTTTATGTATTTATCCTCACAGCTCCCGACAAAGGTAGTACTACTCCTTGATGACTTCCTAGAATGAATTCCAAGTGGGTGTGGATGAAAATAGTGAGTGTGTACTTTCATCCTTCTTCTCACAGTAGGTTTCCCACCAGTCCTTGACGTGGGGGGCAACTTTGAGAAGCGAAAAACTAATCTTTTCCCGGCTAAAAAGATCATGAACACAAAAATATCATTCTCACGTATTTAACCATTTATCTACGACATCTACATCTATCTGACCTTTAAATATGGGGATGTCAATGTTAACTTGTATCTTTAAGGGCATGGTGCTTCCATAGTGGCTACTAGAAGAAGATGTGTCGCCTTTGGGTACCCGCTGAAGGATCTGGGCAAAGTTGTCCATCATCGCGTTCCTTTGTCGCTTGAGGGCTTCTTCAAGCAAGATTTTGAAAGGTTCTCCTACCCCCTCTTCTTTCTTCTCTTCTTCCATGGGAGGTCATCAGAATTTGTGAGGCTCGTCTTGTAAAGGTTTGACTAGTTTGAGCCCTAACTCCTTATATCTCGACCTCGTTGGGGACATGCAAAGAAAAACAGAGAAATATAAAACTACTCTGATACCACTAATCCAAAATTAAACAGGAATGCAACAAATCAAAAATATAACCATAAATAATAAGATGCAACAGAAATAACACTTCATTTCATTAACATCAAATACTAAAATATGCTTACAAACATAATGGAAATAAACTAGCTTGGGTGATGGTAGCTTATCTTTGAGAAGAGATGTGGCAACTATGTGCCTTTGAACTATGTTACAATGAGGGTCAAAGGCATATTTATTATTTAGAAACAATGGAAAGCCCTAAACATCTAAAACCCTAACCCTAGGAGATGAAGTGCCAAAACTGTGGGCCCCGTTTGGGTAAATTGGTACATAAACTTCCTGGGGTCATAACATTGGAATATGATCTCCATTTAGCTATCATCATACCTCATTTCAAAGATCTCAAAGATATGGCCAGAAAAATCAATTAAACTATAATGAGTCTTTTTTGGACCCTTTGTTTTCCCTAAAAACATCGTTTAGGGCCTTAAAACAACTTCAGAAGTTTAATACCCAAAAAACTGCCAAAATTAGTAAATTGTGCTACAATTAAGGGAACTAAAAAATTGAAAGAGACAATGTTGGAGGTTTAAGTGGCATAGCTGAGTGACCAACAATATCCACCTAGATCAATCCTGCCTCCTTAGGAAGTGATGGTCCCCATTTCATTGAGTGCCTCCATGAGACGGGGAAACTTCTTCTGAACTTGGTCCTAGTGAGCCACTTGCCTTGGTATAGGAGTTAGCCAACTTTGAAAACCAGATACAGTTGGATCTTTTCTTAGCGAGTTTTCTTGATTTGTGTGTCCATGACCCAATCTGTTGTGGCCTGTTCCATGTAGTCTGGGTTTAGCTCTATTGGCGTGAGTTATTCTGTAATGTCAGATGTACCCAACAATGGAGGAAATTATGGTCGAAGGTGGTCTACACTAAACACTGAGTGCAGACTAAGGAATAGTGGAATGTTGAGCTCAAAGGAATTGTCCCCTACAACCTTGGTGATGGTGTTTGGCCTATATTAGAGCAGGCGAAGCTTGTGGTGGGGTCCAGCGATGTGCTCCTTTATCAAACATAGCCAAACTTTGTCGTCCACCAGAAACTTATGCGGCACCCTATGCTAATCATGGCACTACTTATACTTAGAATTGTATTTGTCTAATATATCATGGACCTGTTGGTGGATGTGTTGAATGCTCTCAATGAAGTTGTTAGTCCTGTTGGCTTCAGACTAGACATGAGCCGAATCTTCCGAATTAATTTGATGAATAGATATGTATTACAATTCTTAGCTCAACCTGCAAGTGAATAACCTATATCTCTTTTCACTAAGAAGATCTAACCTAGACTTAGTCATTTTTTTCCTCTGCTTGAGCCTTTAATTCCTTGCACAATTCCTAAGGAAATTAGGCCCCTCTTATTTAGGAATTTCCTCCAAAATTCTTGCGCAATTCTCAAGGTTGATCATATGTCTCCATGTTACACCAATACACTCAATACTAGTCTACAACAGATACTACACTACCTTTGGAATCTCCATCATAGCTGGGAAATCGAATTATCTTCATGAGCTAGCTATTTTGGGTTGATTCATTAGTTAACTAGATGTTAATTGAGTTAGACTTTTGTCCCACTACACCACTGACCTTCCACTAGTTCCTCCAAAAGCTAGAACTAGTTTAAATGAAAACAACGCGAAACAATCGACCTTTATTGCTACAAATTAGCAATCACACATGATTAACTGAAATCCAACTCCTCTAACTTGAATTTACTGAGCTAATTGAGTGACAAGAGCCATGTCACACAAGTTAACTGCACCCAAGTTGTCTATTGATGTGGAAATTCGAATTTTCTCAATTTGACCAAGGAAAAATCAAATTGAGACTTTCTTGCTCCATTTTTCAACACTTCCTCTTAGCAAGAATGGGATTATTAGCCACCCCTATTCCACAACTGTGGAAATTTAACTTCCCTTTTGACAAATCCTTTGTAAAAATGTCATCATCTTGTTCCTTTGTCAGAATGTGTTGTAGCAACATTATCTACCTCTGCACATAGTCCTGTAAATGGTGATACCAGATATATATGCTTGGATCGATCATGAAATATCGGTTCTGAGACAACTTGATGTAAATATAATTATCACAATATATCATATGTGGATTCATCATCTAAGAAATTAGTCTCACAAGTATCTTTCTCATCCATATCACCTCACATGTTGCTTGAATCGTTACCATGTATTCTGCTTCTGCTGAGCTGAGCGCCACATATATTTTCTTCTTGCTATACTAGGAAACCATTGTGGACCCAACACTGAAAATTCCACATGATGTACTCTTTCGATTGGATGGACTCCTTGCCCAATCTAGATCTTTTAAACGACGCAAGTTCACTCCCTTTTTTTGTTTGTACCATAGTCCAAACTGGTTAGTGCCTTTGAGGTACATAAAACATGCTTAGTTGCCTTCCAAAACAACTTGATCAGACTAACTATAACTTGGTTCAGTTAGTTTAATGCATAACACATATCTAGTTATTGTTGGAAATAA